>JASDQU010310073.1:32318-54931 GCA_032191745.1 Picea mariana | reverse complement strand
AACTCCAAATACAAAATGAATGATAATTGACTTAGACTTATAAATAAAGATCCTTTCATATGATTATCTCTAAGTTAATCACCTTATATTTTTAAATTATATTGTCCATATTATAAAATAAGTTAGCAATGTAATTGGTCAAATATTATGAATTTTAATAGGTTTAATTAAAGACAAATTAAAAAAAATAATCATCAATTTAAATGTTAGGAGGATAAATTATCATTGTATACTTTTAAAAAGTTTTTGAAGCGTAGGGTGGTTAGTTGGGTAAGTGAAAATAAAGTGATGTTAAAGTTTTTATTTGGGTTTAAGTCTCAATGGCTTATTGTGTATGAGTTCTTGTGACATTGATTAAAGTTAGGTGTAAATTTTGGTTAAAAATTTAGCGTTATAAGTACTCCTTATTCACAACATCATAGCCAAAGACTTGATTTCACAACTCTAAGCATGTACTTGTGTTGACCAAACACATCCATAAAAAAAAAGGTCTTGCAAGGACCATGGATTTGGGGGAGCATTGGCCTTTCATTAAATCGTAGTTCCATAATTTCACCCTAACCATAATGGCTATCACCACAACCCTAGTATAAATGAGATTGTTGAATTTCCTCATCTTTTTTTGAATTCTACAAATTCAAAAAATAATTAGAAGATAAATTTCTCAAATATTACATAAACCATGTTTAAAAAGGATCCATTCTTTATATTCAAATCTTTGTAAAATTTAACTCAAATCTAGGTTTATTAAATATAATAGAGATTCTGATTAGATTTATGTACTGTATTATAAAAACATATCTTTAAAGTGTAAAACTTGTTAAGAAACAAAGCTTTTAAAAGATGTAATCTAAAATCTTTTAAGGGAAAAAAAATATGACAACAAACTTAAATATTGGAATCATTATTGTTTTCCCAAAATCTAAAGTCTCTTAAGAGAAAAAAAAGACATGACAACAAACCTAAATATTATTTTTCAAGGAAACTCCAAAACATGATGCAATTTAATCTCAGCCTAAGATATTGACAAATATCCGAAGCCCTTCACTTAGGAAAGTGATGTAGACATAGATATAGGCATGCCAATGGAGGCAACCCATTGGATGCTACCCTTCATGTGTAAGTTATTATGATTGAAAACTTTTCAAAGGGGATAAAGATGTGAGACAAATTAAACTATTCAAATTTGAAAAATGAAACAATCTCTTCCTTCCATTCAATTAGAGAAAGTATGAAAATTAGTTTCATTGAAACATCCACCAACGTCAAAGCTATGGACAAAGTGGAAATACATTATAAAAAACAATGAAATAACGATAAACATTTTGATATTTAAGATAAAAAATAATAATTTTTTAAGTAATTAGTGGTGGGAAATTTATAACCATCCATAACCAAAAAAACAAAAAACTTAATCTATTATATTGAATCTCTATTTATTAAAATAAAAAAAATAAAAAAAAAAAATATTCAAAATTCTCATCTAAAAAATAACAATAAAATATACATCTTTAAAACTTGTAAAGTAATTAAGTTGAAACATTTAACTAATTTAACTAATTGATCATGATTATAAATTGATTTTTACATCCAATTAAAAAGTTAAAATAATAACTAATAATACTAAATTTTTTCAACATTCTTTTTCAAACATTTTTAGTTACATTCAATTAAATTCTATTTTTATAAAATATTGAAATCAATTTGTTAAAATGACAAATTACTATTTTTACATATTCAAATATTAAAATCACATTACAATTACCACAAAATGTTTAATTCTTTTAAATTCATTAATATTAATTTGAACATATTTTTATATACTCTAAATTAAATTAAATTTACTAAATTCTAAACATTTAATTAAAATATCAAAATCATTCCTTAATTATCCGACTCCAAAATGGAATATCAAACTCACAACCTAAATTTCTGATCATTGAGTTTTTGGTATTGTCATGTGGCCTAGACCATTTCTAATCAAGTGCAATTTGTAGATCTCTGGATATAGAATTATAATAAAATTAAACCTTATTAGCTCAAATTCAAATTCAAAAAACAAAATTTGCCAAACTCCCAGCTCCAGTCTCCAACCGTTGGGGGGTCAGTCCATTTAATGTGACCAAAAAGAAGAACACTCTCTGTCCCAATTTCTCACCACTGTCGTTATCAGACAAACAAGCTACAAAGGGGAGAAGAGATTTAAGAGCGTTTGATAAAAATCCCATGCATGGAGCACCAATCTCACCTTCACCTCACGGACGGATATGGAATAACGGGGGGCGCTGCTCATCCCCTGGGTTAAAGCTTTTCACGTGGTCAGAGGTAAAAAAATGTTGAAGGACACCCCTCCTTTTTACGCTTTACCGTGCTCTCGCTACGGTCTCTGCAAATTCTTTCCACGACACTAAAGACTTTTTTCTCAATGASRAGAAGCGTAGATTGGAAGTGACCCATGGCGTCCCGGAGATCCATGGACGGCCATCGCAGCAATTGGGTTGCTGAATTCGAGGATTTTAGCAATTGGGTGTCGATTATTTCAACGAATGCGTGATGATTATGGTATGAATTTTGAATCAACTCAGGAAATGGAGAACTCTGGCGGTAGTGATGTGGAGCTTCTGTGCAAGACACTTCAAGTAGAACACAAGCTTTTTTACTTTGATCTCAAGGAAAACCCACGAGGGCGATACCTGAAAATCTCAGAGAAAACGTCTGGATCTCGTTCTACGATAATTGTTCCTCTTGCAGGAGTAGTTTGGTTTGTAGATCTGTTTAATTATTATGCCAGCGGGAATGAGCAGGATCTCTACAGTAAGGAGTTGCAGCTGGACACCAAGGTGTGTGTGTACTATAATTTTGTTGTTAGATCTGTTATGTAACGGATGTTTATGGAATTTTGACTTCGAGATTTGATTGAAATGTTTTAAGATCTGTTGTGGGATTTGATTGATGTGTTTTAGGTCTTCTATTTCGATGTTGGGGAGAATCAGAGAGGGCGGTTTTTGAAGGTGGGATGTTCAGTTTGAATGGATGTTTGTATCAGTATTGAACATTTTAAAGTGGATACCACTGTGCATTGTATGTTTTGAAGAATTAGAATTCAGTGCAGGTTTCTGAAGCATCCGTGACCCGCAACCGAAGCACCGTCATTGTTCCTGCAGGCAACGCAAAAGAAGATGGCTGGTCAGCCTTCAGAGATATTTTGGTTGAGATCAATGAAGCTTCACAATTATTGCTTCCACCCCAGGTCCTAGATCTGTCAATTTGTGGCAGTTTCTGTTTTCAGTTTTTTGCTTTTATTTTTTCTTGAAAATGTTGTTTCGATTAATGGGGAAAATTCGCATCTTTAAAGTTAGAATTAGGCTCCCTAAATCTCCATTGGGGGTGTACTTCAAATTCTGAAAAAAGGGCAAAAAGTAGGGCAACCTCATGCCCAAAATACTAAAGCACCAGTCCGTAGGATCAATAAACCAGAACAAAATTGACCCCACTACAAACCATATAGAAACAGAAGATTAGCAGAACTGGAATTGAAGTCCAACGTTCACAAGTCCATAGTCATAAAACCAAATTAAGCCCTTCAAGGGCAACAGGCTATACTGCACATAATTATTAATCAAGTGAGGGTACAGGATTTTTCACATTGGATGGATCGGTGCCCCACCTTGTTACCACCTCTCTGCCCGTATTCATACCTCACCTTGGCTGATCTCCAAGATTTCCTCTCTAGTGGTAAGGTCGCCCAACCATCAGCATTATATACATCAGACCTGTCTACTGCTGATTGCCTGCTCCGAGCAACTCCCTACTCATCAGCATGTGGGGGACCCCTAATTTCTGGCTTATAGTTTTCTGTGATTTTAACTTTGGTTTTCAAGTCAGGGAATTGCCCAGATATATTCCTTGGGCTTATTTTGGAGGGGCTACAGGGACTTGTATTTTCTCGAACTGGCCCTTTTACTATGTTGGTCAGCTGATATGCTTGTGCTTTTGCTTGTTTTTGATGGGGCAGCAACCTTCTGGGCCATCCGAGCACTTGCGAGCATTGTCAGATGCTGTTGGGCCTGGATTCATATCAGGTGAAAGTGTTCAGACCACTTCTGTTAATGGTACCATGGGTGACAGAGCCATGGGTTTAGCTACTGGAGACGCTGGTGGAGTAGTGATGGCAAAAGTTATCAGGGCTGAGCAGAAAAGATTTTTCTTTGATCTGGGGAGCAACTCCAGGGGGCAATTCCTCAGGATTTCAGAGGTCTGTATTTAATTCTAGATAATTTACAGTGTCCAATTGATTTTGTACCCATTCATTAACCAGTTACTATTTATTTCAGAGTTCTGTACTCTTTTCTTGATAAATCGAATTTTTGGAATGATTTTTCAGTACCCATTATGTTACATTACTTCTGTATTTAATTCTTGATGTAGATGTTGTGTTCGGAATCTCTGTAATGCCCAATTACAAGGATCAGAGTAATCACAARTTAATCGAAGTTAAAATAGCCGCATTTCAGATCTTGGATTTTTATCACTTTCTTTCAGATAGGTTAGCCTTAGCTTTCTACTTTCCACGCTCTGTTTCCATGCTGTTCCTACTTGGTCATCCATGAAACTACATTARAACTTTACACCCTGGATGTGGTCAGAACTGTCAGTTGATTCTSAAAATCCTGCATTGAATGCCTTATCTTGTGTAGAAACAATTCAGAAGCAGCTATTTAAACCCCTTAGAACATSGCATTAAAATCTTGTGAGGATCTTCTGCCACGATTTCACCTAATCGCTCGATTATTTTGGGAATAATTAGGTCTCCAAACCATGGATCTTTTAATGGTATGGCATGGCCAYCATCCCAATTCCAACACGGTGAAAGACTAACGATCTATATAGTACATATTGCATATTTAAATCCAACATTTAACAGGGCCTGTTCAGGGTATTRKATTGCATGATTCTATGCACCTTTTGGGAATCGGGATAGATAGYATTATYTCTTCATGTCTATGAAAAAGTAATGGTAATATGATCATATGATTCATATCACATCTTTTGGTGCAAATTGGAGCCCCATACTAATCTTTGGARTAACATTCTGCTATCGCCATTTCCTTCCTAAGTTATAACAATTCAGTTTTGAAAATTGACTTGTCAATTTTTTAGATAAACAGGACAAGCTTTGGCTGCAATGAGGTGCATTTTCCATTATCATCCAAATTGGAATGAAAACACCATTCAGGAACCAAAAGCTTTTTGCTAAGTTCTGTGTAGTAGTAGTATCGACTTCTATTCTGACTGTGTGATTGAATTTGGCTGCAGGTGACAGGAGCAGACCGTTCAGTTATAATTCTCCCTGTATCTGTATTAGAACAATTTCATGATGCACTTGGTCAGTTTGTTGACATCACTCGAAGCCAAGGTCATGCAGGAGCAAGTCTTCCAAATGTCCGCACAGTTGCTTCTGCAAATAGGCGCAGTGAAAATTAAGCCTTTTCACTGCAATTCTTAATATTTGTTTAAAAATGTTTTGCTTGGGCTCAATATGAGGATCGCCAATTACAGTTTCCTGCAATCTGACTTGTTTGAATCAAATGACCTAGATCTTGTATTTGACCCTCATCTCAAGCCCTTTAGTGATACTGCCTACACGACGCATTCCCTAGAACTCTACAGTTTTCAGCCTTATTTTCTGACTGGAAAGCGTAAGCAGGCTCCCAATTTTAGTTCTTTCATTGAGTGATGAGCACTTTGAGATTTTAATCAATAATATTTGGCAGGATTAATGTCCTGTCTTTTTTATCTATCGAAAGCGCTTCATTAAGCTTTATTATCTTATCTCGAAGGCCTGCAACTTATGTGCAGAAATTGTGCTACTCAAGAAAAGCAACTTCAGTGAGTCATGCTCAAATAATCAACCACCACAAAAAATGGATTTATTTGATTCTATGGCGTCTCATTCAAGTTCACAATTTTTTCATTTTCCATTAATTGTCATTTCAGGGAATAATGGTACAAATTACTTCTGCATTCTTCTGTATTAGGACACTGCTTATTTCAATTAGTGTGGTTTATGAAATTTGGCACTCAAATTTTTTCTAAGAATTCATGCAGTCTTTGTGATGCATTTGATTAGAAAAAGAAACGTGAGAAGTATTTGGGCGCTGATAACTGAACTCGAGCTCTGGTTTTCACAGCATTTATGTTCGGCTAATGTCACTTGTGTTCTTTAATAGAATTGCTCTATTGCCATATCGAATTGATTGCCCCTCAACATAAGTTAGAAGGCTTTGGAAGTGAATGTCTTTCTAACATAAGTTCTAGATGTTCCTTCTAGTACAACTGTAATTTACAAATAAGTAATAAGACTATGTTGCTGTTCTCATGTACTTAACTCGAACGTGAAATCAGAATATTTGGAAAGTGTCAAAGGAAAAAAGAAAAGAAATCATGAGAAAATCCTTATAGAATAAAGAGTGAATAGACATTTATTCCAGAATAAAGCTTACAGAATCAGCCATGCTCCATGAAGCTATCTTCCCTTCATTACACAGTTTTACAATTCAACAATAAAGGCTATTTTAGAACTAAACATGCATTCTAAACATAAATGGCTGCATATCAATTTATTTTGCTGTTAATTTAATTTGTAAACTCTAGAATCTTTAGGAGGAAACAAGGTTCGAAGCCATTATAACAATATACTCTTATAAGTTCAACAAATTACTTATGAGAATTGAATTTAAATGAGAAGAATAACAATCATTTCACCCAACCACTTAAACTAAACCCAATTAACAACAATCCCACTTAACATATATTCCATATTGTTACAATAACCAGGTCCTTTTTCTAAACTTAATCTACCTCTCTGCCTCTATTCTATTAGAACCTCTTTGAGAATATCCATAGCCATCTCATTTATTCCACAATACTATAGCTCAATATTTTACCGCAACTTTACCCTTACAAATTGATGTTAGATATCAATACGATTTGTTTCAGCATACAAAATTGGGTTCTTAAGAAAAAATGGCTGATGGAGCTTTTAAG
Organism: Picea mariana; assembly: GCA_032191745.1. Taxonomy (NCBI): domain Eukaryota; kingdom Viridiplantae; phylum Streptophyta; class Pinopsida; order Pinales; family Pinaceae; genus Picea; species Picea mariana. The sequence continues at coordinate 47,884 of JASDQU010310073.1, read as the reverse complement.
CTTTTAAATAATAACTTACATCTTTCAAGGGATTCTTGGATTGTTGCCTGAATGAGTGTTTTGGACTCACCCTCTTTAGTTGTTTGAGATATTATACACTGTTGTTTCGCTGTCCAGCTTATTGTTCCTTCTCGAAGTTGAAAACTAAGGCAGAAATTGATCAGCTGTCATGTATACTTCTTATCCAAATCTGCATCACTTAGTCCAAATGACTTCAACAGACGTGATCTTGGTCCAACCATACTCCATTAGCAGTTAATAGTATCTTGTATCTTTAGGGTGGGTCGTGGTAATCCTGGTAACAACTCAATGTTGAACTTCAAGAGTTTTTATGGATTGGTTTGTACTCTTATTTAGCCATATTTGACTTGATATATGTGTTTAATCTTTGAATACATACTAACTTTTTTAGAGTTTGGTACAAAAGGATTGTTAGGTTCAAATCTTTCATAAATATATTTTCAATCAATTCATTTCTTGTAACTAAATTTTAATTAAAAAATAAATTACTGAAATGTTTCATTTCAATTAATATATTTTCAATCAATTCAATTCATTTCTGGATTTTAATTAGAAAATAAATTGAAATGTTTCATTCGATTTGAAAGTTCAAATCTCTCATATATATTTTCAATCAACTCATTTGAAAGTTCAAATTTTCCATATATATTTTTAATCAATTGATTTCTTAAAACTGAAATTTAATTAGAAAATAAACTTTATTTTCAATCAATTCATTTCTTAAAACTGAAGTTTAATTAAAAAATAAATTTTTATAATTTGATTTGAAAGTTCAAATTTCCCATATATATTTTCAATCAACTCATTTCTTTAAACTGAAATTTAATTAAAAAATAAATTTTTGAAATGTTTCATAACAATCCATTAATTTGGTTTGGAAATATATCTTCATAATCAACTTTCCTCCCCTTAGTGTTTTCTATTTGCATTATATATGATTATACATACCCCTTTGCAATTCATTGCATCCTAATAATATGTTTTTTTGGAAAGTAATAAAATATTTATTTTCAAAATAAAATATAATATGTTAAAAGACTTATATTTTAAACTAGTTTATGGGTGATATCAAAAAATGTTTAATATCTATTTTTTATTTATCTTCTTTACATTATATATATGTATTTGTTTTTCTCTTACTTTTTTTTAAATATTAATTTTTTTTCAAATAAATAAGAAAAAAAACACAAATAAAAGTTCAATTTTGGATCATCAATCTTGAATTCAAATTTGTCCTAAAATTTAAAAAACACTTTCCAACATGACCTTACTTTATAATTACATCTATAGCTTAGTTATATATAGCTTCCACATGTGATGCCATTATCTAACCTTGGACTCCATTAACATAATCATATTCTTGTAAATTTGTCCTAAAACTTAAAAAAAATTCAACATTGTCTTATTTTATATAGTTATATTATCTTCCACTTGTGATGTGATTATCTCAATTTTGTTGATATCCTTAATCATATTATATTAAAAATCATATTATATTAAAAAGTGAATTTATTTGTGACAATCAATGGCCTTTATCTAATTATGCATTTTTATACATTTTTAGTTACTTTAAAGATTGATTGATTGATTGATGTGGTTGCAAAACAAGTATGACCAAATTATATTTTTTATAGGTTTAAACATTAAAAAAAAATGCAATTTCTATTCAATTATAAAATAAAAAATCACATTTTTTTTTAGGTATTCAAAACATAATACAAAATGTAAGTATAATATACTTAAAAGATTAAAATTACATAAAAATGCACATGTCATTTTTTGACCCTTTAAAATATAATTTTCAATTCTTTTTTTTTTTCTTCTTTTTGTCATCCCTTAAAAAAGGAATTAGCTAGAAGTCAAAAGGTAGAAGATATGATTCATAGTGAGAAGTAGAGCCACAATAACTAGTTATAAACCAAAAGGCACAAGTTCTTTTTTCCCTTTCTTGTCATCCCTTAAAAAAGGAATTAGCTAGAAGTCAAAAGGTAGAAGACATTATTCATCGTGAGAACTAGAGCCACAATAACTAATTATAAACCAAAAGGCACAAGATCATGATTCAGAGAGGGACCTAGAGCCATAGTTGTTGATGTTAGTGGTAGCATTGGACAAGTACTTCCGCATTGGCTTGTGTCTAGCATGTGGAAGTCGTTGAAATCCTAGTGTGAGTTTACTTTAGTTAAAAGGAATTAATTAAAGTAAAAGTGTTTTTCTTAGTGAATTGAGTTATTTAAGGAAAGTGCTGAAAGTAATTAGCATGTAAATCTTAAGTGGGTGTGAGAAGTAATCTCAATCGTGGATCACTTTGGATATTAGATTTAGATTATAACTCATGATTATAAAAACAAAGCTAGGGTGAAGGAGGAGTAACTTCGGGAGGAAGTCACTCTTGATGAGAGAGATCAAGAGAACCTTGGTGAGAGACCAAGGTAAGGATCTTTGGTGAGATGCCAAGATCAAGAGACACTTGGTGAGATACCAAGAACAAGGGAATTTTGGCGAGATGCCGAGTTAAAGACACTTGTGTGAGATACACTTGTGAGAGATTTGTGTTGAGGGAGTCAACGCAGTCGGGACTTTGAGAGAAAATCACTTTGGTGAGAGACCAAGGTTGAGGATAGAAAAGAAGGAATTTTGTTAGTGTGAGGAGTGAAGAAGTAGAGAAGGACTTATGTTTACACGAGAGTGAGGAGATATCACTTGTTGGGTGAAGAGATTTCATCCAAGAGTTGATGCAAAGAGGGTTGGATCATGAAGAACAGAGATTTAAGATCTTGGATAGGTGGAGAAGGAATTCCATATAGAGATCATACAATTCAAGGAGAAGAGAGAGCATAGGAAGACGCATGTGGGTTTCATAGGATAGAAGCCAAAGGAAAGTGTAGCTTCGTACGAAAGTGTTCGTATGGGTTTTTTGTACATGTGTGTGATTCACAGTGGAGACAATCGTGTGTGTACATGGGTCAACTGAAGGTGAATCACGTATATCTTGAAAAACGTGTTGTTCAGGGGCCATACGACAAAGCAGACTTGGTCAGGTTTGTATGTAGTTGTATTTCTCTTAGTGGGCCATTTTCCCTATTATGGGAGCCCTGATTTGACCTTAATAAAAGCATCTTGGAACTGGTTTTCCCTTCGGGGTTTTTCCAGGGGTAGTTTACTCGAAAATATTGGTGTCTTGTGTGTGATATTTTGGTTTCCTTATTTTTGCTTCTGCTGCATGTTTAGTTGATTACTCAACTATTCTTTTAGTAGATAAAGTGATTTTATTTTGAGCTAACTGCCATGTGCTGGGTAGGGGAATCTCAACATGGTATCAGAGGATACCAAGGGTTGTTAGAGTAAATCAACATGGTATCAGAACAAGGTTTCTTTGGGAGGAAACCAAGTGCACATGATATTGACAGATCTATGAGATCTGAGTGACCACGGGAGAGATCAAGTTCAGATCGAGGGTTACATGAGAAGATCTATTTGATCATGAGTGTTGAGGTGGGTCCTTTAAGGACTAAGCACATATCCACTATATTTTGCAAAAGATTTGTTAGATTTGCAGGAGATCTTAGCAGATCTATAACCTAGCAGGCAGAAGTAGAAGGATTGATTTATGGGAAACAACAGTACCGAGGCAAAACATAGATTTTTGTAGGTGTATAGAGGAATACGCGGATCTACAGGGTCATACAGGACATCATAGAGGCAATTTTAGTAGGAAAATTTTGTTGGGTGACTTGTTGAGCAATGGAAGGAGGTCGAGAAGTCAGTAAGGAGATCTCATATAGGTGGAGAAGGACTTCTATCTAGATATCTAAGCCACATGAGAGCACATAGGAGAAGAGAAGGACTTTTTATCATGTGCCTAAGTCATCCACTTAGGAGCAAAAATTGACTTTTTCTCAAGTGCTTGAGCTATGAAGGATAATGACTCAAGGGGATATCATATGGGTGAAAATGATGTTCATCCAAAGATCAAATGATGACGGATCTATTGGAGTCAGTGACTCATAGATGGAGCAAACAAGTGTGTAGGGCAGGGTTCAAGGAAAGGAGTAAAGGGGAAGCAAGGGAGATAGAAGTCAACCAACAAGATCAAAGGACTTATATTGAGGTTTGTAGGGCTTGGCTATTTGCTGATTTGTATTCCTCAGGTGAACCATTATCCCAGGATGGAAGCCTGTAAAGGATCCAAGGGGATCTTGGATCTTGGATCAATGTCAGTGGCAAAGAACAAGATCTAGCTCAAACAAAGAAATTGTCTTTGGAGTTCGAGAGAGCAACTTGTCTAGGCTAAAGGGCCAGCCTATGCGAGTAATGGAAAGCAACCTTTGCGAGCAATGGAAAGCAACATAGTGGCAGAGAACAAGGAGCAGGTAACTACGAAGGTTGAGCAGTTCAGAGGGAATTGACCTTCAGGTTCAGGTGGGAAGGAGTAGCCTTCCAAGTTTGTTGCAAAGGCTTTATGGTATGAGATGACCATGCTGGAGGCTTCTAGGAGCATGTTCAGAGGCAGAGAGTCTCCAGAGATAGGTCAGATCATGATGGCAGGGATAGATTCTGTGTCATAGGGAACATCTAATCAAGTGAATTAGAGAGAAGGCATGGTAGCAGATATGGTAGGGAAGATAAAGCCGACTCCAAGGTGGAGAAGTACCTTCTTTACTAAGAGGGAGTGTTGATGTTAGTGGTAGTATTGGACAGGTACTTCCACATTGGATTATGTTTAGCATGTGGAAGTCGTCAAAATCCTAGTGTGAGTTTACTTTAGTTAAAGAGAATTAATTAAAGTAAAAGTTTTTTTATTAGTGAATTGAGTTATTTAGGGAAAGTGTTAAAAGTAATTAGCATGTAATCTAAGCATGTAAATATTAAGTGGGTGTGAGAAGTAATATCAACCGTGGATCACTTTGGAGATTAGATTTAGATTATAACTCGTGATTATAAAAGCAAGGCTAGGGTGAAGGAGGAGTAACTTCGGGAGGAAGTCACTCTTGATGAGAGAGATCAAGAGAACCTTGGTGAGAGAGCAAGGTGAGGATCTTTGGTGAGATGCCAAGACCGAGAGACTCTTGGTGAGATACAAAGAGCAAGGTAACTTTGGTGAGATGCCAAGGTTAAGATGTGTGAGATACACTTGTGAGAGACTTGTTTTGAAGGAGTCGACACAGTCAAGACTTTGAGAGGAAGTCACTTTGGTGAGAGACCAAGGTTGAGGATAGCAAAGAAGGACTTTTACTAGTGTGAGGAGTGTAGAAGTAGAGAAGGAATTTTACTAGTGTGAGAGTGATGAGATCTCACTGGTTGGGTGAAGAGACTTCATCCAAGAGTTGATGCAGAGAGGGTTGGATCACGAAAGAGTGTTATTCAATATCTTGGATAGGTGGAGAAGGACATCCATATAGAGATCATACAGGTCAAGGAGAAGAGAGAGTAGAGGAAGCTATATGTGGGTTTTAGAGGATATAAGCCATAGGTAAGTGCAGTGTCGTACATAAGTGTCTGTACGGGTTTTTTGTACATGTATGTGATTCATAGTGGAGACAGTCATGTATGTACGCATGTCAACTGAAGGTGAGTCATATATACCTTGAAAAACGTGTTGTTTAGGGGTCGTATGAGAGAGCATACTTGGCCATGTTTGTCTGTAGTTGTATTTTTCTTAGTGGGCCATTTTCCATGCTACGGGAGACCTAATTTGACCTTAATAAAATCATCTTGGAACTAGTTTTCCCTCTGGGATTTTTCCAGGGGTAGTTTTACCCGGAAAATATTGGTGTCTTGTGTGTGAGATTTTGGTTTCCTTATTTGTGCTTCTGATGCATGTTTAGTTGATTACTCAACTATGATTTTAGTAGATAAAGTGATTTTATTTTTAGCTAATTGCCAGGTGCTATGTAGGGGAATCTCAACATGGTATTAGAGGATACCAAGGGTTGTTAGAGTAAATCAACACCAATAACTAATTATAAATCAAAAGGCAAGAGATCATGATTTAGAGAGGGACCCAGAGCCACAATAACTAACTATAAGTGATCCAGAATGGATCATTATATAATTCCTCATCTATCTTGGTACCTTCTAGGTGGAAAAATTGGAAGAATTGGCTTGCAGGGCCCATTTTATGGATAGGTCCTAGTTTGGTGATTTGCAGTCTCGAAACTTTAGAATTGGTTTGAGGCATCAAATGGCACTTTTGGGGTTAAAAACTTTTCAAGCTTATCTTGTAGCCCCTTGGCATTGTTCTAAACACTAAAATTTTTCCAACGGTGCAAAAAACACCTCAACTGGAGTTTGATTGTAGAAGTTATACCTCCAACAAGTTGACCTACCTTGTTGACCATCATGGTATCCAGTGGATGTCATGCCAACTCCCATTATTCACACAAGTGGGACTAGTCATGTGTGGAATTTCAAGAAGATTCTAGAGGGTCCAAAACCCTAACACTAGTTGAGGGTTTAGGCATGTCAAAACCTTAATTCTAACCCCATCGAGTTTAGAAAAATAGCTATTATGTTGGGTATATCTCCCAAGAACCTAAATGTACTCTTCAAGTCTTTGGAGGATCTACACATCCATTTATGGAAAAAAGTTATTCTCTTTGAACCTAGGTTAGTTGATGAGGTCTATGTACAAGCACAATACTTCGAGAATATATGAAATAAAAAAGGACAACCAATTGGTTCCAAATAGAAAGACTACCAAGATGCTTCCAAGGAGGGGAAAAAATGTGGAAAGGAAAGGAAAAGAAGAGAACAACCACTACACATCGGTGTAAGGATCCAAACAACCACTACAACCATTTTAATATCGATGGTCACATCGAAGATAAGTGTTGCAAGCTACATCCATAGTTGAATCTAAAGAATCATAAGAAGGATGCTAAGAAGAAGAATCTACTAGCCATGGATTTAGGCAACCAGGTATAGAGAAACTCAGATGTAGATGAAAATATTGTATGCACTAAAGTGCAGAAGGAGGTGAACCTGAGTATCCTTCATCACAAGGAAGAGAAGGAGATGACTAAACTCTTCCATATTAATATCTAGGTCAATAAAACAAAGGTGGATGCTCTATTCAATTCTAATTCACAAACCAATGTCATAGTAGAATATTTGTTCAGCAATCTTGGATTGGAAGTTCATGATCATCCTAACCCATATCCATTAGTATGGGTAAATAAATATGTAGATCTCAAGGTCGCTAAGAAGTGTAAGATCAAATTTTCTATAAGTGCACACTATATTGATAAAGTGGAGGTAGATGTAGTACCACTTGATGTGTGTGGTGTAGTGTTTGGAAGCCCCTACATGTATACGAGGGATGTAATCCTCAGGAGGAGAGAAAACTAGTACCACTTGATAAATGATGGAAAGTCTTTCATAATCATTGCACACAAAGGTAAATCCAAGGTCTCTCTGATAAGGGCTAACCAAACCAAGAAATTGATCAATTCTAGTAGGAAGTTTGTATTACTTTTCTTAAGAGAGAATCGACCAGGTGTGAATTGGTAAAAGTAAAGGTATCTCTGGAGGGTTGTACTAAATAGAAGAAACGTCAGTTGGAGGAGTTGTTGTAGGCATACACATAAGTGTTTCATGAGACTAAAGGGTTACTTTCTAAGAGGGAAGTGAAGCATGAGATATAGTCGTTGCCTCTGACTCCCCATTTCCATAAATTGGGTTGTACAAATAGTTTGTCCTAGAAGAAGATGAAGTGAAGAAACAATTGCAACAACTACTAGAGTAGGGAGTAATTCGACCAAGAACCTCACCTTGTAGGTCACTTATCGTTATAGTACCCAATAAGGATGGGACTTGGTGAATGGGTATCAATTATCGAGGTTTGAACAATATATTCCTTAATAATCGGTACCCTCTACCGAGGATTGATGATTTGTTAGATCATTTGCAACATGCCAAGTACTTCACCAAGTTGGATCTCAAATAAGGATACCAATGGGTACAAGTTAAAGAAGAAGACACTTGGAAGATTTCCTTAAATACAAGGCAAGGTCTATATGAATGGTTGGTAATGCTTTTTGGTTTATGTAATGCACCAACTACATTTATGTGTTTGATTAATTATGTATTGCATCCCTTTCTATATTCATTTGTGATAGTGTACTTAGATGATATATAGGTTCATATCTCTACCTGAGAAGAGCATATTGCATGTAGGTGTTATAGACTAATAAAGAATCAGTGGTTGGTTAATCTTAAGAAATGTGAGTTCTCTTAGCAATCATTGGTGTATTTGGGGCATGTGATTGGTGGAGGTGAAGTCAAGATAGATCCTCTGAAGATGGAGGCCATCCTCAAGTGGCTAGTTCCTACTAATATCATTGAAGTTAGGAACTTTGTTGGTGTAGAAAAGTACTTATGGAAGTCTATAGCATATTTTTTGGTTGTATTTGTGCCACTTCATGCCATAATAGCCAGTGGTAAGAGTTTCCAATGGGAGAAGAATCAACATAAAGATTTCAATGGGATGAAACCAAAAATCAGTGAAGCACTAGTTCTTGCATTGCCTAATTTGGAAAAGGATTTTGAAGTGGAGACAGATGCAAGTGCATGTGCTATGGGAAGGTCTTGATGTAAGAAAGTAAGTTGGCATGCTATCATTCTAAAATGTTTCATGGTGGAGTTATGAGCTACCCTACGTACGATAAGGAACTCTACACCCTAGTTCAAGCTATTAAGAAGTGGAAGCATTATTTGATGGGCAAGGAAACCATTATCCACACTAATAATTGGCCACTGTAGTATTGCAAGCCTGGATTAAGCTTCAACGAAACAAACACTACAAGTGGATGGGGTTTTCGCAACAGTTTCATCTAATCATAAAATATAAGAAGGGAAACACTAATAAGTTGGAAAACATGCTTTCAAGGGCACCCACATCCAAGATTATAGCGTTGGTAACTCTTATGCACATGGATCATTTTATCCATTATACATACAAAGAAGATGAGGACTTTAAAGAGGCGTTTCAACAACTAGAAGACCAAATTCATGTAAAAGAAGGTGACAACAAAGCTAACTATCATCTCCAAAATGGTTTTGTCTATAAGCTAGACAAGCTCTATGTTCCCAAAGATGAAATACCACAACTTATTATATATCCTCACACCTCTAAGGTTGCATGGAATTTTGGTGTTGGGAAAACAATTTCCAACTTATAGAGGTATGTGTATTTTCCCATAATGCAAGAATATGTAGCTCAGTGTATTAGAATATGCATACTTTATTGTACCATCAAGCATAGTAATAGAAATCAAGGTTTACATCATCTTTTACATGTATCAACTGGACCCTAAGATAACATCTACATGGATTTTGTAAGTGTTTTATCAACAACCAAGAAGGGACATGACTATCTATTTGTGGTAGTTGATGTGTTCCACGAGATGTGCATTCTTATTTCTTCTAAAAAGACCATCAAAGGATAAGAAGCAACAAACATGTTCTTTGAAAATGTATGTGCGCACTTTGGGATACCATGGAGCACCATATCAAATAGGGATACTATATTTCTCAGTTCCTTTTGGACTACACTTTGGGATAAGATGGACATTAAGTTGAAGAGATATACAACTTTACATTCATGGATAAATGGGTAAACAAAAGGTTTTAACAAAACATTGGCTTAGCTTTTGAGGGGTTATAATCAGAAGCATCCAAAGACTTGGGATACAAATTTGATTTACATTCAACACTCTTATAACAAAGCGGTCCACACTTCAACAAATAAGTCCCCTTTTGAAACTTGCTTTGGGTATTTGCCACCATTTCCATTGGATGTAGTATATGGACAACAAGGAGGAGTGACGAAAGACATCATAGGAGATGCATTGAAATAAATTTTTTTTCAAGATTAGGTAGATTTATTCACAAGTAAAAGAGACAATGAAGAAGTCACATGAAAATTACAAGGCTCGACATAACAACATTGTATTGAGAAAACATTCAAGGTGGGAGCCATAGTTTAAACATAGTTACCAACTTAACGAGAACTCTACAGAGTTCTCATTTTTTGGGGGGTCCAATTTTTTACCCCGTTTTAAAAATTGTGCTACCTGTAGCACCCCCCACCGATTTTAGGTGATTTTTCGATATTTTAAATTTTTCGATCCACAATGTTTCCACATTATTTTTTTAAATGCTTATTTTTCATCTATTTTCTATTATTATTATTATTATTATTATTATTTATTATTATTCAACAGTGTTTTTAGTCATTTTTTCATGCTTCTTTCAATCTTAAAAATATTTTTTACCATTTACTTTTTTGAAGTTACGATTTTTCATATAATTTTGTCTCCTTAATTAATTTATTGTTCCATACTTTTTAAATATAGTGGAAAACATCATTTTTAACACATTGTTACCTTTACTTCAATACATCGAAAAAAAATTGTAGTTAAATAACACTATTATTGAATATTTAGCAAAAACATACACATTTTATAGCCATATATAATAAAAAACCTATACATTTTGGTACATATTCCTTAAAATAACATGTCAAATAAAACATTTTTATGGACATAATTGAACAAAACAAAGTCAAAATTTTATAAAAAATTATCATTTTCTTTCATATGTTTATACATTTGAAGTAAAAAATGACAACATTTAATAAAATTTTCCAATGTATAGTGATTCACATACAAATAAAATGAAAAAGAAAACAATAAAAAGGTTCACCACAAAACAACAATAGATACATCTTTATTCTTATTTTAAAATTTAAAAGTCAAAACATTACAGTTATAGCTCATCAAAAAATTGCAAAATTGACCATTGTCTTCAATGGCATCTTAAAACTAATCAACAATATCATATATCCCAAATTCATCATTCTCAACAGACACACATCATCTTCTTCGACGTCACTTTGTGCTTCCATTGTGTCATTTTGTTCTTCCATTAGCTCTTTGATATCCGCAAGTTCTCCAAAGTGATCATTTCCAATCATTCCTCCTAATGGTACTTGAGGTTCCTTTGACAATGTTGCCACCTTTGATTCACTAAAATCTCCTTTCCTCAAGCCAACTTATTTCATTTCATCTGGAAGAGCTGTAGTAGCATTAATTCTTTGCTAAATAAAACTGCACTGCATTTGGTCACTTTCAATGGCTATGCAATTCCTTCCATTCTGTAAGCAACATGCTAATGTTGTACCTAATCACTAATACAAAATAAATAATGAAGTTAGATACTGTAAAAGGACATAAACTAAAAATAATATAAGATTGAAGTATGATTTCATAAATATTAGATCATAGTTCTTACCTGAACCCGAGAACAAATCCAAAACTTAATCTCCTTCATTTGAAAATGTATCTATAAGATAATTAATTAATGCTTGTGGTTTTTGATAAATGTTGACCATCTCTCCTTTCAAATCTTTTTCCTCATATGTTATTTTTCTAACCACAACATTGTATACCAATATACTACTAGGAGTCTCTCCATGCTTTGCATTGACAAGAATAGAATTATAAGAATAATGTTTTGTCCAGGTTGTAAGATGTATACTCTAAAAATCACGTTTAAATGATTCTCTATTGGAGATATGAATATTAGGCTTGTGTCTGTAACATAAATAAGTGCAAATTCAATTAACTTGTGAATTAATAAAATTGTTTTGTAATCTTAATTGCTAAACATACACTTTCAATTTCTCACTAAATAAATTGCATCCTTGTCTTTTCTTTCCCCTTGAAGCTTGATTATACTTATCCTCGTTGTGTGTTTGAATGAAATACTAGAAATCTCCAAAATGGTGATGTTGTAGCTTCCGTAAATCCCATAACCACTTTATTGAAATCTTGGTAAGTATAAAGCTCGGTATCATATCCAATATTTTGGATATTATAACCATGAGAGATATCCGCAATAACTAGGGAGTACTCTTTTTTAGAAACAATATTTGCAAGTTGTTCACAATCACTTAATATCACTTTATATTGAACAATGTCAAGCCCATTCCAAATATAGTGATCAAGGGTGTCATCAAGTTGAACATTTTGAACACGTCTCCTTCTTTTTCTTTCAAATTTGGCTTTTTGAATAAGACTTTTGAAAGTTCCACATACTCCATATGCTTTCTGCTTTGGCATCTTTAATGCAAAAAACAAACATATAGTTATATATCTATAACTATTAAAATAGAAATAAATTAACTTACAAACGAATAATATGAATGTAATGAATCGACATACATTTTTGAATGCAACAAAAAATTGTTTCAATACTACTAAAGAGCTTGAATCTGGATAGTTGAATTTAACATCATCCCAACTTTCTTCATTCAACATCTTAACCATTTCCTCTTGTATTCTCATATACACCTTGTGACTAAACAAATAAATAAAAATGTTATAATGATATATATAACAAAATACTTAAAACATTTGTATATTAAATTGAAAATAAAAATAAAAAGTCTTGTCTTAACATAAATAAAAATAACTCAACAAACTTACTTTTTAAATTCATCACACATTTCTTCCATTGACAATTCTCCTGACCCATCATGTGATAATATAGTCATGATAAGTTCATGATTGTTCACTCCTTGTATTGATCTCCAAGGTGTTATAGTCATATCATCTAGAAGATTTTTTTATGTCAGGACCAGTCTTACTTGTGCCACATATCAATGGTTTAGCCTTCTTAACTCTCTGATTTTTTATACTAATATTTTTCCATAGGATGACGATCTCATCTATCAAATCCCATACCTGTCCAGTTCTAAATCTTAATTGAAAATAACTATCCAAAGCTTTAAATATATCACTTCCTTTGCAATTTTTTTTCTTTTGTATTTTCATCATCAAGTGGGAATCCTATTTCCATACAACATTGCTTCTGAAACTTGACATCAACATTTGATCTCTCCCCACGAAATATTTTATAAAACTCATTATGGATAAATCTCACCCTTTGAATGAAAGTCATAGACATTTTGTACTCATTGTCTGTGTTATGATCCCATGCCAATAACTTTGCTTCTAAATCTGTTAATCTGGCACAAATTATACATTTCACTGTCTCAAAAAGAGAATTATTGGGACATTCTTGCATCAATTCTCTTCTACCCTCTGTAGAATGATTTCCTCCATTCACATAATATTTGTAGTCAAAACATTTTGATCTATCAAACTCTTCTCTCATAGGAACTACCATTGGTCAACAAGAAATAGGTAGTCAACCACATGTGCATATGGATTGTACCTAATCAATGCTTTCAAATTGTGAATATGAAAGTGATGTGGTTTTGTAATTTGATATTTTTCTTGCACTTCTGTGGGTTTATAAAGTTGTTTCACATTCAACTGAAATGTATGGCCATCATCAACTAAGTTTGTCATCCTCATTCTATTTCGAATGACATTTTGTGTTGTTTTCATAATACCATCCTCTAGATCAACACCTGGTGTTATTATTTCTCTACTACCTTTAGCACTTTCACTATAATACTCCAAGCTAATGATGGCTTCTTGAACATCATCAACATTTGTTTTCTTTCTCTTATGACTTAAATGTGTTTCATCTAAATCAACGATTTCTTCATAATCAATAGGAATGGACTCATCATCAACCATCGCTCTTTTGTGTTTATCTTGTTTATTGTTTTTGCGAGAACGAGTGACAACCACATTGGGACTAATCTCAACAAAATATTCATTTGGAGTTTCCTCATTTTCAAATGTAGCCCTTTTAGGATTTCTAGAATGAGGATTTTTCTTTCTTCTTTCATGTTCTTCTCCTCCTACTCTTGCAGGTTCAACCTCTGTTACTTTCTGTTTCTTTCTCCTTCATTCTTGTGTCTTTTCAATATGAAAAGCGTTGATGACATCCATGATATTATTCTCTGTAGAGTAAATCCCCACTAACATATGTGAAAGTTGTTCAACAAAATCTTGTAAAAATAAAATATAACATTTTCATGTTAAATAAAATTAAAACATTACCATGATACTAAAAATAATAAACGACACAAAAATAAAAATAAAAAACTTACATTTCCTTTCTCAATGTCAACAACGATGGATGCACATAATTCTAAAAAAAAATTCATTCTTGTTATAATTGCTCAATTTGAAACAATATATAAACTTGATATAATTTATGCGTTGTTTGACAAGTGCATAAACAATATATGTGGTTGGCACCAAACATATATTTCGTAACAAGCCAAGTGCCTGATAATTTCCTTTCACATGTTCTAATTTGACACAATACAAATATATATGATCTCCATTGTTGCCTTATTTGTCTTTAATAAACCAAGAATATTCCAGTTTGTTTTCACCTTCCACGGATTTCCACTTTCTAACATTCTTCATTGCCCTTGATAGCTTAGGTGTTATGCTATCATTTTGTTTCCTAGTATTCATGGAGGTTCCAATTGCAATTTTGGATGCCATTATTGCAGGTTGTGATCCAGATATATTCATAGATAATCTCTTTCTTGCCATTTTTCCTATAAGATCAAAAATAAAATTAGGCATTTTACATTATAATAAACTTAAAAAAAGCATTGAATATAAGAGTTAATTTAAAAAAAAAATTAAACGTTTTTGACCCATATTTAAAAAAATTGACCCATGGAGTTATTAGGCTTATGTTGGGACCATGCCTTGGTCGTGGGGGGCTGGGGCGATGCCGGGGCATCGCCCCAGCCTCCACTGCCAAGCCCCAGGAGCAGATTGTGCCTTAGTTGCGGGGGGGCTGGGGCGATGCTCGACATCGCCCCAACCCCCACGGCCAAGCCCCGAGCATTGTCCAGTAACGACCATGGTCCAAAACTAAAAAAAAATAAGTAAAAAATAATAAAAAAACTAAATTTTTTTACAAAACTATACCTAAATTTGACTTTTTTTTTTCTTTCTTTTTTTTCAAAAAATCTTAACGATTTTGTTAAATTTTTTTGAAAAAAGTCTCAATTTTTTTAAAAAGTTGGGATTTTTTTTAGAAAAAATTAGAAAACATCTAAAATATTTTAAGGTTTTCTAATTTTCGCATGAAAATTATTATGTGATTCAAAGATGATCTTATTATTGTTGTTTTGGTAAATGGTAAGAATTTAAAAAATAACTAACCTCTCAAATGCTAGATTCTCCTATGTCTTCTCAATGTTTCTCCCTTGTAGCTTGCTCCAAATCCTTTAACGAATACTACCAAAGATATCACACAATGTAAAAAGATAAAACAAGACTGTGTATATATAACACATATGATATAAATTACTGTTAGTATAATGGGTGTGGGATAAATAAAAAATAGGTATATTGTCTACATATATACCTAAAATTATATGGATCATTGTTATGTTTAATGAATGTGGGATAAATAAATAAACATGAGAAATATTGTATTTAACATGTGAATAACGAAACAAAAGAGTAAAAGTTGTTTTTAATTTTTAAGGAAAAATAATAAAGGGAAAAAATTGGGGGGAAATTTTGGAGGGAAAAATTTGAGGGGGAAATTTTGGAGGGAATATATTGGGGTGAAATTTTGGGAAATATTTT
>JASDQU010310073.1:12745-25309 GCA_032191745.1 Picea mariana | reverse complement strand
TACGAAAGTGTTCGTATGGGTTTTCCGTACATGCACGTGATTCACAGTGGAGACAATCGTGTGTGTACATGGGTCAACTGAAGGTGAATCAAGTATATCTTGAAAAACATGTTGTTCAGGGGCCATACGACAGAGTAGACTTGGTCAGGTTTGTATGTAGTTGTATTTCTCTTAGTGGGCCATTTTCCCTATTATGGGAGCCCTGATTTGACCTTAATAAAAGCATCTTGGAACTGGTTTTCCCTTCGGGGGTTTTTCAGGGGTAGTTTACTCGAAAATATTGGTGTCTTGTGTGTGATATTTTGGTTTCCTTATTTTTGCTTCCGCTACATGTTTAGTTGATTACTCAACTATTCTTTTAGTAGATAAAGTTATTTTATTTTGAGCTAACTGCCATGTGCTGGGTAGGGGAATCTCAACATGGTATCAGAGGATACCAAGGGTTGTTGGAGTAAACCAACATGGTATCAAAGCAAGGTTGCTTTGGGAGGAAACCAAGTGCACATGATATTGACAGATCTATGAGATTTGAGTGACCACGGGAGAGATCAAGTTTAGATCTAGGGTTACATGAGAAGATCTATTTGATCATGAGTGTTGAGGTGGGTTCTTTAAGGACTAAGCACATATCCACTATATTTTGCAGCAGATTTGTCAGATTTGCGGGAGATCTTAGCAGATCTATAAACTAGCAGGCAGAAGTAGAAGGACTGATTTATGGGAAACAATAGTACCGAGGCAAAACATAGATTTTTGTAGGTGTATAGAGGAATACGTGGGTCTACAGGGTCATACAGGACATCATAGAGGCAATTTTAGTAGGAAAATTTTGTTGGGTGACTTGTTGAGCAATGGAAGGAGGTCGAGAAGTCAGTAAGGAGATCTCAGATAGGTGGAGAAGGACTTCTATCTAGATATTTGAGCCACATGAGAGCACATAGGAGAAGAGAAGGACTTTTTATCATGTGCCTAAGTCATCCACTTAGGAGCAAAAATGGACTTTTTCTCAAGTGCTTGAACCATGAAGGATAGTGACTCAAGGGGATATCATATGGGTGAAAAGGATGTTCATCCAAAGATCAAATGATGACAGATCTATTGGAGTCAATGACTCATAGATGGAGCAAACAAGTGTGTAGGGCAGGGTTCAAGGAAAGGAGTAAAGGGGAAGCAAGGGAGATAGAAGTCAACCAACAAGATCAAAGGAATTATATTGAGGTTTGTAGGGCTTGGCTATTTGCTGATTTGTATTCCTCAGGTGAACCATTATCCCAGGATGGAAGCCTGTAAAAGGATCCAAGGGGATCTTGGATCTTGGATCAATGTCAATGGCAAAGAACAAGATCTAGCTCAAACAAAGAAATTGTCTTTGGAGTTAGAGAGAGCAACTTGTCTAGGCTAAAGGGCCAGCCTATGTGAGCAATGGAAAGCAACATAGTGGCAGAGAACAAGGAGCAGGTAACTACGAAGGTTGAGCAGTTCAAAGGGAATTGACCTTCAGGTTCAGGTGGGAAGGAGTAGCCTTCCAAGTTTGTTGCAAAGGATTTATGGTATGAGATGACCATGTTGGAGGCTTCTAGGAGCATGTTCAGAGGCAAGGAGTCTCCAGAGATAGGTCAGATCATGATGGCAGGGATAGATTCTGTGTCATAGGGAGCATCTAATCAAGTAGATTAGAGAGAAGGCATGGTAGCGGATATGGTAGGGAAGATAAAGCCAACTCCAAGGTGGAGAAGTACCTTCTTTACTAAGAGGGAGTGTTGATGTTAGTGGTAGTATTGGACAGGTACTTCCGCATTGGATTATGTCTAGCATGTGGAAGTCATCAAAATCCTAGTGTAGAGTTTACTTTAGTTAAAGAGAATTAATTAAAGTAAAAGTTTTTTATTAGTGAATTGAGTTATTTAAGAAAAGTGTTAAAAGTAATTAGCATGTAATCTAAGCATGTAAATATTAAGTGGGTGTGAGAAGTAATATCAACTGTGGATCACTTTGGAGATTAGATTTAGATTATAACTCGTGATTATAAAAGCAAGACTAGGGTGAAGGAGGAGTAACTTCGGGAGGAAGTCACTCTTGATGAGAGAGATCAAGAGAACCTTGGTGAGAGAGAAAGGTGAGGATCTTTGGTGAGATGCCAAGACCGAGAGACTCTTGGTGAGATACTAAGAGCAAGGTAACTTTGGTGAGATGCCAAGGTTAAGATGTGTGAGAGACTTGTGTTGAAGGAGTCGACACAATCAATACTTTGAGAGGAAGTCACTTTGGTGAGAGACCAAGGTTGAGGATAGAAAAGAAGGACTTTTACTAGTGTGAGGAGTGTCGAAGTAGAGAAGGACCTTTACTAGTGTGAGAGTGATGAGATCTCACTGGTTGGGTGAAGAGACTTCATCCAAGAGTTGATGCAGAGAGGGTTGGATCACGAAAGAGTGTTATTTAATATCTTGGATAGGTGGAGAAGGACATCCATATAGAGATCATACAAGTCAAGGAGAAGATAGAGTAGAGGAAGCTATATGTGGGTTTTAGAGGATATAAGCCATAGGTAAGTGCAGTGTCATACGTAAGTGTCTGTACGGGTTTTTTGTACATGTATGTGATGCATAGTGGAGACAGTCGTGTATGTACGCAGGTCAATTGAAGGTGAGTCACATATACCTTGAAAAACGTGTTGTTTAGGGGTCGTATGAGAGAGCATACTTGGCCATGTTTGTCTGTAGTTGTATTTTTCTTAGTGGGCCATTTTCCATGTTACGAGAGACCTAATTTGACCTTAATAAAATCATCTTGGAACTAGTTTTCCCTCTGGGGTTTTTCTAGGGGTAGTTTACCCGAAAAATATTGGTGTCTTGTGTGTGAGATTTTGGTTTCCTTATTTGTGCTTCTGATGCATGTTTAGCTGATTACTCAACTATGATTTTAGTCGATAAAGTGATTTTATTTTGAGCTAACTGCCAGGTGCTATGTAGGGGAATCTCAACATGGTATTAGAGGATACCAAGGGTTGTTAGAGTAAATCAACACCAATAACTAATTATAAATCAAAAGGCAAGAGATCATGATTTAGAGAGGGACCCAAAGCCACAATAACTAACTATAAGTGATCCAAAATGGATCATTATATAATTCCTCATCTATCTTGGTACCTTCTAGGTGGAAAAATTGGAAGAATTGGCTTGCAGGGCCCATTTTATGGGTAGGTCCTAGTTTGGTGATTTGCAGTCTCGAAACTTTAGAATTGGTTTGAGGCATCAAATGACACTTTTTGGGGTAAAAACTTTTCAAGCTTATCTTGTATCCCCTTGGCATTGTTCTAAACACTAAAAGTTTTCCAACGGTGCAAAAAACACCTCAACTGGAGTTTAATTGTAGAAGTTATACCTCTAACAAGTTGACCTACCTTGTTGACCATCATGGTATCCAGTGGATGTCATGCCAACTCCCATTATTCACACAAGTGGGACTAGTCATGTGTGGAATTTCAAGAAGATTCTAGAGGGTCCAAAACCCTAACACTAGTTGAGGGTTTAGGCATGTGAAAACCTTAATCCTAACCCCATCGAGTTTAGAAAAATAGCTATTATGTTGGGTATATCTCCCAAGAACCTAAATGTACTCTTCAAGTCTTTGGAGGGTCTACACATCCATTTATGGAAAAAAGTTATTCTCTTTGAACCTAGGTTAGTTGATGAGGTCTATGTACAAGCACAATACTTCGAGAATATATGAAATAAAAAATGACAACCAATTGGTTCCAAATAGAAAGACTGCCAAGATGCTTCCAAGGAGGGGAAAAATGTGGAAAGGAAAGGAAAAGAAGAGAACAACCACTACACATCGGTGTAAGGATCCAAACAACCACTACAACCATTTTAATATCGATGGTCACACCGAAGATAAGTGTTGCAAGCTACATCCATAGTTGAATCTAAAGAATCATAAGAAGGATGCTAAGAAGAAGAACCTACTAGCCATGGATTTAGGCAACCAGGTATAGAGCAACTCAGATGTAGATGAAAATATTGTACGCACTAAAGTGCAGAAGGAGGTGAACATGAGTATCCTTCATCAAAAGGAAGAGAAGGAGATGACTAAACTCTTCCATATTAATATCTAGGTCAATAAAACAAAGGTGGATGCTCTATTCAATTCTAATTCACAAACCAATGTCATAGTATAATATTTGTTCAACAAGCTTGGATTGGAAGTTCATGATCATCCTAACCCATATCCATTAGTATGGGTAAATAAATATGTAGATATCAAGGTCGCTAAGCAGTGTAAGATCAAATTTTCTATAAGTGCACACTATATTGATAAAGTGGAGGTAGATGTAGTACCAGTTGATGTGTGTGGTGTAGTGTTTGGAAGCCCCTACATGTATACGAGGGATGTAATCCTCAGGAGGAGAGAAAACTAGTACCACTTGATAAATAATGGAAAGTCTTTCATAATCATTGCACACAAAGGTAAATCCAAGGTCTCTATGATAAGGGCTAACCAAACCAAGAAATTGATCAATTCTAGTAGGAAGTTTGTATTACTTTTCTTAAGAGAGAATCAACCAGGTGTGAATTGGTAAAAGTAAAGGTATCTCTGGAGGGTTGTACTAAATAGAAGAAACATCAGTTGGAGGAGTTGTTGTAGGCATACACATAAGTGTTTCATGAGCCTAAAGGGTTACCTCCTAAGAGGGAAGTGAAGCATGAGATATAGTCGTTGCCTCTGACTCCCCATTTCCATAAATTGGGTTGTACAAACAATTTGTCCTAGAAGAAGATGAAGTGAAGAAACAATTGCAACAACTACTAGAGCAGGGAGTAATTCGACCAAGAACCTCACCTTGTAGGTCACCTATCATTATAGTACCCAATAAGTATGGGACTTGGTGAATGGGTATCAATTATCGAGGTTTGAACAATATATTCCTTAATAATCGATACCCTCTACCGAGGATTGATGATTTGTTAGATCATTTGCAACATGCCAAGTACTTCACCAAGTTGGATCTCAAATAAGGATACCAATGGGTACAAGTTAAAGAAGAAGACACTTGGAAGATTGCCTTAAATACAAGGCAAAGTCTATATGAATGGTTGGTAATGCTTTTTGGTTTATGTAATGCACCAACTACATTTATGTGTTTGATTAATTATGTATTGCATCCCTTTCTATATTCATTTGTGATAGTGTACTTAGATGATATATAGGTTCATATCTCTACCTGAGAAGATCATATCGCATGTAGGTGTTATAGACTAATAAAGAATGGTTGGTTAATCTTAAGAAATGTGAGTTCTCTTAGCAGTCATTGGTGTATTTGGGGCATGTGATTGGTGGAGGTGAAGTCAAGATAGATCCTGTGAAGATGGAGGCCATCCTCAAGTGGCTAGTTCCTACTAATGTCATTGAAGTTAGGAACTTTGTTGGTGTAGAAAAGTACTTATGGAAGTCTATAGAATATTTTTTGGTTGTATTTGTGCCACTTCATGCCATAATAGCCAGTGGTAAGAGTTTCCAATGGGAGAAGAATCAACAGAAAGATTTCAATGGGCTGAAACCAAAAATCAGTCAAGCACTAGTTCTTGCATTGCCTAATTTGGAAAAGGATTTTGAAGTGGAGACAGATGCAAGTGCATATGCTATGGGAAGGTCTTGATGCAAGAAAGTAAGTTGGCATGCTATCATTCTAAAATGTTTCATGGTGGAGTTATGAACTACCCTATGTACGATAAGGAACTCTACACCCTAGTTCAAGCTATTAAGAAGTGGAAGCATTATTTGATGGGCAAGGAAACCATTATCCACACTAATAATTGGCCACTGTAGTATTACAAGCTTGGATTAAGCTTCAACGAAACAAACACTACAAGTGGATGGGGTTTTTGCAACAGTTTCATCTAGTCATAAAATATAAGAAGGGAAACACTAATAAGTTGGAAAACCTGCTTTCAAGGGCACCCACATCCAAGATTATAGCTTTGGTAACTCTTATGCACATGGATATTTTTATCCATTATACATACAAAGAAGATGAGGACTTTAAAGAGGCGTTTCAGCAACTAGAAGACCAAATTCATGTAAAAGAAGGTGACAACAAAGCTAACTATCATCTCCAAAATGGTTTTGTCTATAAGCTAGACAATATCTATGTTCCCAAAGATGAAATACCACAACTTATTATATATCCTCACACCTCTAAGGTTGCATGGAATTTTGGTGTTGGGAAAACAATTTCCAACTTACAGAGGTATGTGTATTTTCCCATAATGCAAGAATATGTAGCTCAGTGTATTAGAATATGCATACTTTATTGTACCATAAAGCATAGTAATAGAAATCAAGGTTTACATCATCTTTTACATGTATCCACTGGACCCTAGGATAAAATCTCCATGGATTTTGTAGGTGTTTAATCAACAACCAAGAAGGGACATGACTATCTATTTGTGGTAGTTGATGTGTTCCACAAGATGTCCATTCTTATTCCTTCTAAAAAGACCATCAAAGGATAAGAAGCAACAAACATGTTCTTTGAAAAGGTATGTGCGCACTTTGGGATACCATGGAGCACCATATCACATAGGGATACTATATTTCTCAGTTCCTTTTGGACTACAGTTTGGGATAAGATGGACATTAAGTTGAAGAGATATACAACTTTACATTCATGGATAAATGGGTAAACACAAGGTTTTAACAGAACATTGGCTTAGCTTTTGAGGGGTTATAATCAGAAGTATCCAAAGACTTGGGATACAAATTTGATTTACATTCAACACTCTTATAACAAAGCGGTCCACACTTCAACAAATAAGTCCCCTTTTAAAACTTGCTTTGGGTATTTGCCACCATTTCCATTGGATGTAGTATAGGGACAACAAGGAGGAGTGACGAAAGACATCATAGGAGATGCATTGAAATAATTTTTTTTTTAAGATTAGGTAGATTCATTCACAAGTAAAAGAGATAATCAAGAAGTCACATGAAAATTACAAGGCTCGACATACCAACATTGTATTGAGAAAACATTCAAGGTGGGAGCCATAGTTTAAACATAGTTACCAACTTAACGAGAACTCTAGAGAGTTCTCGTTTTTTGGGGGGTCCAATTTTTTACCCCATTTTTAAAAATTGTGCTACCTGTAGCACCCCCCTCCGATTTTAGGTGATTTTTTGATATTTTAAATTTTTTGATCCACAATGTTTCCACATTATTTTTTTGAATTCTTATTTTTCATCTATTTTCTATTTTTTCTATTTTTTTTATTATTCAACAGTGTTTTTAGTCATTTTTTCATGCTTCTTTCAATCTTAAAAATATTTTTTACCATTTACTTTTTTGAAGTTACGATTTTTCATATAATTTTGTCTCCTTAATTAATTTATTGTTCCATACTTTTTAAATATAGTGGAAAACATCATTTTTAACAAATTGTTACCTTTACTTCAATACATCGAAAACAAATTGTAGTTAAATAACACTATTATTGAATATTTAGCAAAAACATACACATTTTATAGCCATATATAATAAAAAAACCTACACATTTTGGTACATATTCCTTAAAATAACATGTCAAATAAAACATTTTTATGGACATAATTGAACAAAACAAAGTCAAAATTTTATAAAAAATTATCATTTTCTTTCATATGTTTATACATTTGAAGTAAAAAATGACAACATTTAATAAAATTTTCCAATGTATAGTGATTCACATACAAATAAAATGAAAAAGAAAACAATAAAAAGGTTCACCACAAAACAACAATAGATACATCTTTATTCTTATTTTAAAATTTGAAAGTCAAAACATTACAGTTATAGCTCATCAAAAAATTGCAAAATTGACCATCGTCTTCAATGGCATCTTAAAACTAATCAACAATATCGTATATCCCAAATTCATCATTCTCAACAGACACACATCATCTTCTTCGACGTCACTTTGTGCTTCCATTGTGTCATTTTGTTCTTCCATTAGCTCTTTGATATACGCAAGTTCTCCAAAGTGATCCTTTCCAATCATTCCTCCTAATGGTACTTGAGGTTCCTTTGACAATGTTGCCACCTTTGATTCACTGAAATCTCCTTTCCTCAAGCCAACTTCTTTCATTTCATCTAGAAGAGCTGTAGTAGCATTAATTCTTTGCTGAATAAAACTGCACTGCATTGGATCACTTTCAATGGCTATGCAATTCCTTCCATTCTGTAAGCAACATGCTAATGTTGTACCTAATCACTAAATACAAAATAAATAATGAAGTTAGATACTGTAAAAGGACATAAACTCAAAATAATATAAGATTGAAGTATGATTTCATAAATATTAGATCATAGTTCTTACCTGAACTCGAGAACAAATCCAAAACTTAATCTCCTTCATTTGAAAATGTATCTATAAGATAATTAATTAATGCTTGTGGTTTTTGATAAATGTTGACCATCTCTCGTTTCAAATCTTTTTCCTCATATGTTATTTTTCTAACCACAACATTGTATACCAATATACTACTAGGAGTCTCTCCATCCTTTGCATTGACAATAATAGAATTATAAGAATAATGTTTTGTCCAGGTTGTAAGATGTATACTCTCAAAATCACGTTTAAATGATTCTCTATTGGAGATCTGAATATTAGGCTTGTGTCTGTAACATAAATAAGTGCAAATTCAATTAACTTGTGAATTAATAAAATTGTTTTGTAATCTTAATTGCTAAACATACACTTTCAATATCTTACCAAATAAATTGCATCTTGTCTTTTCTTTCCCCTTGAAGCTTGATTGCACTTATCCTCGTTGTGTGTCTAAATGAAATACTAGAAATCTCCAAAATGGTGATGTTGTAGCTTCCGTAAATCCAATAACCACTTTATTGAAATCTTGGTAAGTATAAGGCTCAGTATCATATCCAATATTTTGAATATTATAACCATGATAGATATCCGCAATAACTAGGGAGTATTCTTTTTTAGAAACAATATTTGCAATTTGTTCACAATCACCTAATATCACTTTATATTGAACAATGTCAAGCCCATTCCAAATATAGTGATCAAGGGTGTCATCAAGTTGAACATTTTGAACATGTCTCCTTCTTTCTCTTTCAAATTTGGCTTTTTGAATAAGACTTTTGAAAGTTCCACGTACTCCATCTGCTTTCTTCTTTGGCATCTTTAATGCAAAAAACAAACATATAGTTATATATCTATAACTATTAAAATAGAAATAAATTAACTTACAAACGAATAGTATGAATGTAATGAATCGACATACATTTTTGAATGCAACAAAAAATTGTTTTAATACTACTAAAGAGCTTGAATCTGGATAGTTGAATTTAACATCATCCCAACTTTCTTCATTCAACATCTTAACCATTTCCTCGTGTATTCTCATATACACCTTGTGACTAAATAAATAAATAAAAATGTTATAATGATATATATAACAAAATACTTAGAACATTTGTATATTAAATTGAAAAAAAAATAAAAAATTCTTGTCTTAACATAAATAAAAATAACTCAACAAACTTACTTTTTAAATTCATCACACATTTCTTCCATTGACAATTCTCCCGACCCATCACGTGATAATATAGTCATGATAAGTTCATGATCGTTCACTCCTTGTATTGATCTCCAAGGTGTTATAGTCATATCATCTGGAAGATTTTTTTATGTCAGGACCGGTCTTACTTGTACCACATATCAATGGTTTAGCCTTCTTAACTCTATGATTTTTTATACTAATATTTTTCCATAGGATGAAGATCTCATCTATCAAATCCCATACATGTCCAGTTCTAAATCTCAATTGAAAATAACTATCCAAAGCTTTAAATATATCACTTCCTTTGCAATTTTTTTCTTTTGTATTTTCATCATCAAGTGGGAATCCTATTTCCATACAACATTGCTTCTGAAACTTGACATCAACATTTGATCTCTCCCCACGACATATTTTAGAAACTCATTATGGATAAATCTCACCCTTTGAATGAAAGTCATAGACATTTTGTACTCATTGTATGTGTTATGATCCCATGCCAATAACTTTGCTTCTAAATCTGTTAATCTGACACAAATTATGCATTTCACTGTCTCAAAAAGAGGATTATTGGGATATTCTTGCATCAATTCTCTTCTAGCCTCTGCAGAATGATTTCCTCCATTCACATAATATTTGTAGTCAAAACATTTTGATCTATCAAATTCTTCTCTCGTAGGAACTGCCATTGGTCAACAAGAACTAGGTAGTCAACCACATGTGCATATGGATTGTACCTAATCAATGCTTTCAAATTGTGAATATGAAAGTGATGCGGTTTTGTAATTTGATATTTTTCTTGCACTTCTGTGGGTTTATAAAGTTGTTTCACATTCAACTGAAATGTGTGGCCATCATCAACTAAGTTCGTCGTCCTCATTCTATTTTGAATGACATTTTGTGTTGTTTTCATAATACCATTCTCTAGATCAACACCTAGTGTTATTATTTCTCTGCTACCTTTAGCACTTTTACTATAATACTCCGATCTAATGATGGCTTCTTGAACATCATCAACATTTGTTTTCTTTATCTTATGATTTAAATGTGTTTCATCTAAATCAACGATTTCTTCATAATCAATAGGAATGGACTCATCATCAACCATTGCTCTTTTGTGTTTATCTTGTTTATTGTTTTTACGAGAATGAGTGATAACCTCATTGGGACTAATCTCAACAAAATATTCATTTGGAGTTTCCTCATTTTTATATGTAGCCCTTTTAGGATTTCTAGAATGAGGATTTTTCTTTCTTCTTTCATGTTCTTCTCCTCCTACTCTTGCAGGTTCAACCTCTGTTACTTTCTATTTCTTTCTCCAGCCTTCTTGTGTCTTTTCAATATGAAAAGTGTTGATGACATCCATGATATTATTCTCTGTAGAGTAAATCCCCACTAACATATGTGAAAGTTGTTCAGCAAAATCCTATAAAAATAAAATATAACATTTTCATGTTAAATAAAATTAAAACATTACCATGATACTAAAAATAATAAATGACACAAAAATAAAAATAAAAAACTTACATTTCCTTTCTCAATGTCAACAACGATGGATGCACATAATTCTGAGAAAACATTCATTCTTGTTATAATTGCACAATTTGAAACAATATATAAACTTGATATAATTTATGTGTTGTTTGACAAGTGCATAAACAATATATGTGGTTGGCACCAAACATATATTTCATAACAAGCCAAGTGCCTGATAATTTCCTTGCACATGTTCTAATTTGACACAATACAAATATATATGATCTCCATTGTTGCTTTGCTTGTCTTTAATAAACCAAGAATATTCCAGTTTGTTTTCACCTTCCATGGATTTCCACTTTCTAACATTCTTCATTGCCCTTGATAGCTTAAGTGTTATGCTATCATTTTGTTTCCTAGTATTCATGGAGGTTCCAGTTGCAATTTTGGATGCCATTATTGCAGGTCATGATCCAGATATATTCATAGATAATCTCTTTCTTGCCATTTTTCCTATAAGATCAAAAATAAAATTAGGCATTTTACATTATAATAAACTTAAAAAAAACCATTGAATATAAGAGTTAATTTAAAAAAAAAAAAAATGTTTTTGACCCATATTTAAAAAAATTGACCCATGGAGTTATTAGGCTTATGTTGGGACCATGCCTTGGTCGTGGGGGGCTGGGGCGATGCCCAGGCATCGCCCCAGCCTCCACTGCCAAGCCCCAGGAGCGAATTGTGCCTTAGTCGTGGGGGGGGGGGGCTGGGCCGATGCTCGACATCGCCCCAGCCCCCATGGCTAAGCCCCGAGCATTGTCCAGTAACCACCATGGTCCAAAACTAAAAAAAATTAAGTAAAAAATAATAAAAAAACTAAATTTTTTTACAAAACTATACCTAAATTTGACTTTTTTTTTTCTTTCTTTTTTTTCAAAAAATTTAACGATTTTGTTAAAAGTTTTTGAAAAAAGTCTCAATTTTTTTTTAAAGTTCGGATTTTTTTTAGAAAAAATTAGAAAACATCTAAAATATTTTAAAGTTTTTTAATTTTCGCATGAAAATTATTATGTGATTCAAAGATGATCTTATTATTGTAGTTTTGGTAAATGGTAAGAATTTAAAAAATAACTAACCTCTCAAATGCCAGATTCTCCTCGGATGTCTTCTCGATGTTTCTCCCTTGTAGCTTGCTCCAAATCCTTTAACGAATACTGCCTAAGATATCATACAATGTAAAAAGATAAAACAATACTGTGTATATATAACACATATGATATAAATTATTGTTAGTATAATGGATGTGGGATAAATAAAAATTAGGTATATTGTTTACATATATACCTAAAATTATATGGACATGGATCATTGCTATGTTTAATGAATGTGGGATAAGTAAATAAACATGAGAAATATTGTATTTAACATGTGAATAACGAAACAAAAGAGTAAAAGTTGTTTTTAATTTTTAAGGGAAAATAATAAAGGGAAAAAATTGGGGGGAAATTTTGGAGGGAAAAATTTGAGGGG
>JASDQU010310071.1:103825-119407 GCA_032191745.1 Picea mariana | reverse complement strand
TGGGAAGATGAGTCTTTTATACAGAAGCATCCAGAGTTACTCAAGCATTGTGGACAACACTTGTCTCAAGGGGAGGGGCATGTTAAGCCCTAATATTGGCTCATTACCCCTTAATTGGGGCATATTATATTAGTAATGTTATTTTATTTATGTCGGCTTTAGGCCATTAGTTGTAGTTATACCTCCTAGTCTCCTATATATACCAAGGAGACATTTTCATTTTTAATCATCTTGTACTTGAACATTTAAGTGGGTTAAAAGGAGGTTTCCCCCTCGAAGAGTATTATTATCTGAAATTGTCTCTTTTTCAAGGCGTTGAGTACTTTTCCTGAGGTTTTTCTATGCTATATTGATGCTTGGTTCTTAACACTCCCTCATGGAGAATTTTGGAATACATATCTGATTTCCCCTGAATAACAATATATCCTGGATCATATATTCAGTCCATTGGGTTCTGTCCCTGAGAACTGGATTCTCAGATGCCTCATACGCTTCCTTAAAACCTAGGTCATCCCTATACATTTCTTTTAGGTTATCAAAACCCAAAGTTTTGACTTTGAATTCCTGCATAAGCAAACATTTCCTGCTCAAAGCATCAGCAACTTTATTAGAAGTTCCAGAAATATGCTTAGTTACAAAAGTAAAATTCTGCATGAATTCAACCCATTTAACATGTTTTTGGTTCAACTTCTCCTGTTGAGTCACGAATTGTAAAGCATGATTATCACTGGCCAAAACAAACTCTTTAGGAACCAAATAATGTCTCCATTTCTTCAGCACTTGTATGATGGCATAGAATTCCTTGTCATATGTGGATTACTTAACCTTCACTTCATTCAATTTTTCACTGAAGTATGTGATTGGCCTGTCATCTTGGCTCAAGACCGCTTCTATTGCAAATCCACTCGCGTCACACTTGACCTGAAATGTCTTGCTGAAATTTGGCAAAACCAAAATTGGTTGCTCGGTGATCTTCTTCTTCAACAGGTTGAAACTCTTCTTTGCTTCCTCTGTCCAGCAAAAATATTTGTGTATTTTCTTCACCGTATCCATCATCGGTGTGCTAATTCCACTGAAATTTCGGATGAATTTCCTATAGAAACTTGCCAAACCATGGAAGCTTCGAACTTCAAACACACTTTTTGGTGATGGCCAATTCTTGATTGCATTCACCTTCTCTGGATCCATCTTCAGCTCATTTGCAAAGATAACAAAACCCAAATAAATGAGTTATGTCCTCATAAATGATGATTTCTTCATATTTATCAGCAACTTCTCTTGTTGTAACCTCCTCATCATTGCAGCTAAATGCTTTAATTGCTCTGTTTCCGTCTTGCTGAAAATTAATATATCGTCAAGATATACAATGACAAATTTCCCTACGAAATCCTTCAGGAATTTATTCATCAACCTCATGAAAGTACTGGGTGCATTAGTTAAGCCAAATGGCATGAAAATCCATTCGTATAGCCCCTCATTTGTCTTGAATGTTGTCTTCCATTCATCTCCTTCTCTCATGCGAATTTGATGATATCCGCTTTTCAAATCAATTTTTGAAAAAAATCTTGCTCCACTCAAGCAATCCATCAAATCATCCATCCTTGGAAATGGAAATATATATCTTATGGTGATCTTATTGATCTCCCTTGATTCTGTACACATTCTCCAGCCTCCATCTTTATTTGGGCTAAGCACTATTGGAACGGCGCATGGACTCAAACTCTCTCGAATCAATCCTTTGTCCATTAAGTCCTAGACTTGCCTCTTGACTTCTTCATTCTCCTATGGCGTCAACCTGTACGCGGCTTTGTTTGGTAAATTGGCCCCAGGTATAAGATCAATGTGATGGCTTATACTCCTAATAGGTGGAAACGAACGAGGTAGTTTGTCCACTACTATATCAGCAAACTCTTCCAGCAACTTCTGGATTTCCTCTAGTAAATCATCCACTCTTGTACTAGTTAAAACAATTATAGGCTTCCTAAACACAATAAATTGTGTTTCTTCCTTCTTCTTAACCTCCTTAAGAATTTCCTTCCCACTCATGAGAAGTGCAGTGTTGCTCACCTTTAGTCTCACCTCTTTATCCTTGATCGGCAACAACATGTGTGTTCTCCCATTTTTCTCCAGGGTGTATGTGTTCTTTCTCCCATCATGAACCACATTCCTATCATATTGCCACATTCTACCCAGCAATAGATGACAAACATCCATGGGAATGAAATCACATAATATTTCATCCTTATATCATCCTATTTTAAATTCAACTAAACATTGTTTAGTGACATTTACCTGATGTCCTTTTTGTATCCATGAAACTTTGTATGGGCTTGGATGTACAATAGTCTCTAGCTCCAGCTTTTCTACCATCTCTGTTGAAATGAGGTTGTTTGTGCTACCGCTGTCCATGATGACTTTGCATACCCTGTCTTTTGTTTTGAAAGCAGTCAGAAACAGATTGTTCCTTTGGGCTAGGTTCTCTGCCTCCTTTTCTCATGTTAAGAGAACTTTCCTCATCATCAAGGATCTTCCGCCCTCAGCATATTCTTCCTCAACATTCTATCCTTGAACTTCAACAATGTGAGTTTCACCACCATCTTTCTTCCTTTCTGGACACTCATAAGATTTATGTCCATTTTTCCCACAGACAAAACATTTCACTTCACCTCCTCAGCCTCTTCCTCTTCCTCTAGCTCAAGGAAAAGTATTTCTATCAGCATACTTCCCTCTCTATGAGCTTCCTCCTCCCTCATGTTGAGTTTGAGGTTTCTTCCCCTCTTCTTTAGATTTCTAAGTTCTGTCTTGGGCAATTGTCTTGCCTCTGGCTTGACTTCTACCTCGGCCTCTTTGACCTTTCTTTTGGCTCAGCTTCTCTTCAGCTTTCAGAGCCACCTGATAAGCATCTTCCACATTTTGAATGATCATCATGCTCATCTCATCTTGAATGTCATATCTCAGGCCATTCATGTACCTAGCAACCTTTTCATCATCACTTTCTCAATGACCTACCTTGATGTTTATCTTGTAGAATTCTTCAGTGTATTCTTTCACTAACATCAACTTCTGTCTCAAATTTTGCATCCTTCGAACAGAGTGATTTGATAATATTTGGGTATGAATTTGGCTTTCATCTTCACAACCATTCTATCCCAACTCTTGATTTTCTGCTTTCCTTTGTAGTGTCTGTCAGCCTGCAGTTCATCCCACCATAGTGTTGCATGCCCTTTAAGTCTGGTGACAGCATGTTTGACCTTCTTATCTTCCTCGAAATCCTCATATTCGAAGTATTTATCCAGACCTCTAATCCAGTCTAAAAGCTCTTCAACATCCAGGTTTCCTTCATATAATGGAATTTCCATTTTTTCTCTGGCTCCTATCCTTGCAATAGCCCTAAATAGGCGTTTTTCTGTAGCATCTTCGACTGCAACTTCTTCTCCTTCGTGTCCAGTTTCATTTTCACTGTCAGCCTCGCTAATATCCCCGATTGTGCGCCTCTGTGATGTCTCCATAGCATTAAGCCTGGCACGTAGTTCACGCATTTCCCTTTCCACTGTTGGATCAAGCATCGCCACTGGCCTGTCTCTTCTTCTCGGCGGCATGGCTGAGAAATATTCCCCTATTCTCTCTGCTACATAAAGCAAAGACTTCGTTCTGCAGCTCTTATGTGTATCAGAGTACTCTTTCTCCTCCCGCTCCCTCTATCTGCAATATACAAACATAGTCAAGCTCTGATACCACTTGATGCAGACCCTGACCCTCGAGCCAAGATCAATGCAGGATTGTTCTAAATTCTCCTTAAGATAAAGCGGCTTCTTTGGCTCCCTACCAAAACATTTAACAATTTTGATCCACAGAACCTTGCGCAAGTGCCTTTTGCAACTCGCGTGTTCGCGGGTTGAAGACCCTCAACTTCTCCTCTCCTAACGTTGATACCTGAGATGAGATGGGTATGGCTCTTTCCTATTATCACCTCCGCGCGTAACCATTAGCTAGAGCTAAATTCTAGTCTCTCTCACAGCTCGCAGGTTCATGAGTTGAACAATTGAAACTGTGGGCCCCCCTTTTTACGATATTTCGAGACGCGAAATCCAACGAAGGTTTGACTCCTTCAACGACCCTCAGAACTCGCAACTTCGTGACTTCTGATGTTGAACCCTTGTGCTTCTTTCTTATGAGATCCCGAAGCACGAGAAGTCAGCCAGGGTGTTGAATCCCTTTTCGAACAACATGTGTCCACCACCTGTCACTACTTCTCCCTCTCTCCAGGCGTCTTATTCTCACTCCACCTATCAACCACGTGGGTCCCACCAAGAGGATGTGCCACATGTTGCATGATCCCTTGCAACTCGCAAGCTCACAACTTTTGCAATCAAAACTGACTTCCTTCAACCTCCGAGATCCTGATACACGATATAGCGAAGAGGTTGCTCCTACTTCTCGCTATTCTAGAATCCGCACAACCAAAGGATTTGGTCTGCCCTCCTTATTCATGATATACGATATTCCACACAAATTCAGATCTGACAGTTCTCTTGCAGCGTTGATCCATGGTCCGGATCTCTCCCTTCGCTTCTCGCAAGCTCGGAACTCTCGATCCCAAATGCTGCCTCCTCTGCTTTTCGACAAGTGAAATGCCAAAATTTTGAAACCCACGGAGATTTCTATCGCAACTCATGACTTCGTGACTTTCGTTCCTCTATGCTCCACTCTTCATAGTCAGGATCCCCGAGATACCGAGATGATCTGACGGTTTGTGCAAAGCACGGTCAAAGTTACACGTTGATTCTGGATCCTAGAGTGATGAGTTTGCCTGCCTCTAACCACCCTACAACTTCTCTGGATCCTACAGTCTTCGCGGATTCGCAAGTTCTCCATGGAGAATTTCGATCGTTCGATTTCTTCCTCGAGAATCTCTGTGAAACAACAAATGTCCTTCCCTTGAAGTGTTTCGATCTCCATCTTCCTTTGAAGTGTTCAAAGGTGTTATCCCTTCTGAGCTTTAACTTGTAAACTTGAGTCTCTAAAGGGACTCCTGCATGCACTCCTTGCGACAATCGTTCAAATACTCCTGGGTATTTGATCTTTTGACTCTATGCACTCCTTGCAACAACAATCTTTCAAACTTCAACCTTAGTTGATAAGTTCTAAGGTCTTGACTAGCCTGCACACACCTTGCACGGCTTCGGTGCTTCACCTGCACTTCTGTTGGAATGAGAACAACGGTATCCCTCCTGAGCTTTATGAGATATGACTCATAACTTTGTCAATGCACACCTTGCGGACGCTTCACTGCACTCCTTGCAGGAACTTCTCTCACTCAGGAAGAGAAACAATTGAAACTCATTCTCTCTCTCTCTCAGACTTCAAACATTCAATATAAAGACATACATTCAACACAGTATTAAAGAAAATACATAACAGAGAGATTAAAACAACTGTAAGCATATCATTCACCATGTATAAACAGAAAACATCATAATACCATGAAATCTGATTCAAAGCTTCATATATTAATTCAAAGCTCCTGTACATGGACTTCTCCTTTTTACTCTCTACTACATCTCTCCTCTTCTTTTCTATGCTAATGGTACAATACTACAATGATACAATGGTGAGGGTGTCTATATCCGTTTTCCCTCCTACTCTCTAAATTGTCTAATATATTAATTCAAACCTACCTACTTTCATTAACTGGGCTTAAATGCCTTTTACATTGACAGATGAGAGCAAATCGCTCACGATCTGTTTTCAACAGCTAGACATAAATGCAAATGCGCTTCTAGCTATTACATTTATATCCGCTCCCTTAAACTTTCAAAACATTTCAAAATGTGAAAAATGCATGTTGCGCTTTCCAGTTGTCTTTCGCCTCCACGTTTGCTTGATTGTTTACGATGCTCCTGCATCATACCCCTCGCTTGAAAATTTTCATGAACTCATGTTCATGAGCTCTTGCACAGTCTGTCCATGCTTCTGAATTTCTTCTTTATCTTCCTAGCTGGCATCTTCAACTAGATGTCCTTTCCACTTGACCAAGTATTCAAAATACTCTTTCCTTCTGGTCTTTTTGCTAATTCTCTTGTCAATTATGCTTTCCATCTGTGGCTTTTCAGCTACAGGCATATGTTTAGTCCATTGAACCTCTGTCTGTTCCTCCTCTGCTCCTCCTTGTTCAGCTCTGTAAGGGTACAAGTCTGCAACATTGAATATCGATGAAATTCCAATCCCATCGGGTAATTCAATCTCATATGCGTTTGCGCCAAATTTCTTCAAGACCTTGCATGGTCTGATCTTTTTCATCTTCAGTTTTTTATATGTCCCCCTTGGGAACCTTTCCTTCCTTAGATGTGCAAGAATCAGATCACCAACTTCAAACTGAAGTTGTTGCCTGTGTTGATATGCTCTGCACTTATATTATTGTCTAGAACTCTGCAATCTCTCCTTGACTCAGCTGTGAAGCTCCTTCATTGCTCCTGCAAAATTCTCTGCACTAGCACTTCTGAATTCACTTCATTCTGAATCCTTCAATTCAAAAACTCCCCTTGGTTGCATTCCATATATAATTTGAAATGGACTCTGCCTTGTGCTTCTATTGAGTGAATCATTGTAAGCAAATTCCGCTTGTGGCAGAATGTGATCCCATTGACTATGGTGTTTAGTCACTAGGCTTCTCAACAAGTCCCCCAAGCTTCTGTTCACGACTTCTGTCTGCCCATCTATTTGAGGATGATATGCTAAGCTAAATGACAAACTTGTCCCCATCTTCTTCCATAAAGTCCTCCAGAAATGTCCCACAAACTTAGTATCCCGATCAGAAACTATACTCCTTGGCAAGCTGTGAAGTCTAACGACTTCCTTGAAAAACAGGTTTGCAATATGAGTTGCGTAAATGGCTTTCTGGACTGGTATGAAATGTGCCATCTTGGAAAATCTGTCGACTACCACAAATATCGAATCATAGCCTCTTTGTGTTCTTGGCATTCCCAATATAAAATCCATGCTCACTGCATCCCACGGCCTTTCTGGTATGGGTAATGGCTGGTATAACCCTGTGTTCTGATTTTTCCCTTTTGTGTGCTGACAAATTCTACATCTCTCCACAAATTTCTTGACATCTGTCCTCATTCCTTGCCAAAAATATGAGCCATTCAATTTTGAGAACGTCTTATCATGACCGAAGTGTCCGACCAATCCTCCACTGTGTTTTTCCTTCAATAGGTTCTCCCTCATGGAGCATTTTGGAATACATAATTGATTTCCCCTGAATAATAATCCATCCTGGATCATATATTCGGTCCATTGGGTTTTGTCCCTGAGAACTGGATTCTCAGATGCCTCATACGCTTCCTTAAAATCTGGGTCATCCATATACATTTCTTTGAGGTTATCAAAACCCAAAGTTTTGACTTTGAATTCCTGCATAAGAAAACATTTCTTGCTCAAAGCATCAGCAACTTTATTAGCAGTTCCAGAAATATGCTTAGTTACAAAAGTAAAATTCAGCATGAATTCAACCCATTTAACATGTTTTTGGTTCAACTTCTCCTGTTGAGTCACGAATTGTAAAGCATGATTATCACTGTACAAAACAAACTCTTTAGGAACCAAATAATGTCTCCATTTCTTCAGCGCTTGTATGACGGCGTAGAATTCCTTGTCATATGTGGAGTACTTAACCTTCTCTTCATTCAGTTTTTCACTGAAGTATGCGATTGGCCTATCATCTTGGCTCAAGACCGCTCCTATTGCAAATCCACTCGCGTCACACTTGACCTGAAATGTCTTGCTGAAATCTGGAAAAACCAAAATTGGTTGCTCAGTGATCTTCTTCTTTAGCAGGTTGAAACTCTTCTCTGCTACCTCTGTCCAATGAAAATATTTGTGTCTTTTCTTCACCGTATCCATCATCGGTGCACTAATTCCACTAAAATTTCGGATGAATTTCCTATTGAAACTTGCCAAACCATGGAACCTTCGAACTTCAAACACACTTTTCGGTGATGGCCAATTCTTGATTGCATTCACCTTCTCCAGATCCATGTTCATCTCATTTGCAGAGATAACAAAACCCAAATAAATGAGTTATGTCCTCATAAATGATGATTTCTTCATATTTATCAACAATTTCTCTTGCTGTAACCTCCTCATCACTGTAGCTAAATGCTTTAAGTGCTCTACTTCTATCTTGCTGAAAATTAATATATCGTCAAGATATACAATGAAAAATTTCCCTATGAAATCCTTCAGGACTTTGTTCATCAAACTCAAGAAAGTACTAGGTGCATTTGTTAAGCCAAATGGCATGACAAGCCATTCGTATAGCCCCTCATTCGTCTTGAATGTTGTCTTCCATTCATCACCTTCTCTCATGCGAATTTGATGATATCCGCTTTTCAAAACAATCTTTGAAAAAAATCTTGCTCCACTCAAGCAATCCATCAAATTGTCCATCCTTGGAAATGGAAATCTATATCTGATGGTGATCTTATTGATCGCCCTTGAGTCTATACACATTCTCCAGCCTCCGTCTTTCTTTGGGTTGAGCACTGTTGGAACAGCGCATGGACTCAATCTCTCTCGAATCAATCCTTTGTCCATTAAGTCCTGGACTTGCCTCTTGACTTCTTCACTCTCCTGTGGCGTCAAACTGTACGCTTCTTTGTTTGGTAAACTAGCTCCAAGTATAAGATTAATGTGATGGCTTATACTTTTGATAGGTGGCAACGAACGAGGTAGTTCGTCCAGTACTATATCAGCAAACTCTTCCAGCAACTTCTGGATTTCCTCTGGTAAATCATCACTCTTGTACTAGTTAAAACAATTCTAGGCTTCCTGACCACAATAAATTGTGTGTCTTCCTTCTTCTTAACCTCCTTAAGAAGTTCCTTCCCACTCATGAGAAGTACAGTGTTTCTCACCTCTAGTCTCACCTCTTTGTCCTTGATCTGCAACAACATGTGTGTTCTCCCATTTTTCTCCAGGGTCTATGTGTTCTTTCTCCCATCATGAACCACATTCCTGTCATATTTCCATGGTCTACCCAGCAATAGATGACAAACATCCATGGGAATGACATCACATAATATTTCATCCTTATATCCTCCTATTTTAAATTCAACTAAACATTGTTTAGTGACATTTACCTGATGTCCTTTTTGTATCCATGAAACTCTATATGGGCTTGGATGTACAATAGTCTCCAGCAACAACTTTTCTACCATCTCTATAGAAATGAGATTGTCTGTGCTACCGCTGTCCACGATGACTTTGCATACCATGTCTTTTGTTTTGCAAGCAGTCTGAAACAGATTATTCCTTTGGGTTGGGTTCTCTACCTCCTTTTCTAGCGTTAAGAGAACTTTCCTCATCATCAAGGATCTTCCACCCTCATCATCTTCTGCCTCAACATTCCATCCTTGAGCTTTGGAAATGTGAGTTTCACCACCATCTTTCTTCCTTTCTGGACACTCATAAGATTTATGTTCATTTTTCCCACAGACAAAACATTTCACTTCACCTCCTCGGCCTCTTCCTCTTCCTCTAGCTCGAGGAAAAGTATTTATATCAGCATACTGCCCTCTCTGTGAGATTCCTCCTCCCTCATGTTGAGTTTGAGGTTTCTTCCCCTCTTCTTTAGATTTATGAGTTTTGTCTTGGGCAATTGTCTTGCCTCTGGCTTGACTTTTGTCTCGGCCTCTTTGACCTTGCTTTCGGCTCAGCTTCTCTTCAGCTTTCAGAGCCACCTAATAAGCATCTTCCACATTTTGAATGATCATCATGCTCATATCATATTGAATGTCATATCTCAGGCCATTCATGTACCTAGCAACCTTTTTATCATCGCTTTCTCGATGACCTACCCTGATGTTTCTCTTGTAGAATTCTTCAGTGTATTCTTTCACTGACATCAACTTCTGTCTCAAATTCTGCATCCTCTGAAACAGAGTGATTTGATAATCTTTGGGTATGAATTTGGCTTTCATCTTCGCAACCATTCTATCCCAACTCTTGATTTTATGCTTGCCTTTGCAGCGTCTGTTAGCCTGCAGTTCATCCCACCATAGTGTTGCATGCCCTTTAAGTCTGGTGATAGCATGTTTGACCTTCTTATCTTCCTCAACATCCTCATAGTCGAAGTATTTATCTAGAGCTCTAATCCAGTCTAGAAGCTCTTCAACATCCAGGTTTCCTTCGTATACTAGAATGTCCATTTTTTCTCTAGAACCTATCCTTGCAATATCCTTGAATAGGCGTTCATCTGTAGCATCTTCGACCATGACTTCTTCTCCTTCGTGTCTAGTTTCATTTTCACTGTTAGCCTCATTGATATCCCCAGCGTCGAGTGTGCGCCTCTGTGTTGTCTCCATAGCATTAAGACTGGAACGTATTTCACGCATTTCCCTTTCCACTGTTGGATCAGGCATCGCCACTAGCCCGTTTCTTCTTCTCGGTGGCATGGCTAAGAAATATTCCCCTGTTCTCTCTACTACAGAAAGCAAAGACTTTGTTCTGCAACTCTGATGTGTATCATAGTACTCTTTCTCCTCTCGCTCCCTCTGTCTGCAATATACAAACTGAGTCAATCTCTGATACCTCTTGATGTAGACCCTGACCCTCAGGCCAAGATCCACGTAGGATCGTTTTAAATTCTCCTTAAGCCGAAGCGGCTTCTTTGGCTCCCTGTCAAAACCTTTAACAATTTCGATCTATTATAACCCTATAATTTATAGGATCAACTGGTGACTTAAATGTTATCTCTTTAAGTGTTTTTTTTTGTCAAATGGTTTTTCATTCTACAAATAATTCGAGAGAAAAGAAAAAGAAAAGAAGAAGAAAAAGAAAAGAAAAGAAAAAGAAAAAAGAAAGAAAGAAAAAGAATAAAAGAGGGCATAAAAGAAATTCAATAGATCCCCATGCAATAACAATGACTTGGTCCATACCTTTCAAGCATGACCAAGTTCTTTTAAATTGATGTTGATAGGAGTAGTGAATAATCTTGGCTAAACTATTCAATCTTAGCCAAGTAATTTAGGTTAGTTAGTGAATAAATCTGACCAAACTGCCTAATCTTGGTCAAATAACCCTAGGATAGAGTAATTCCTTAGTCCAACAGTTTAATCTGGGCTAATTTTCATAGGTAATTAGGTTAGAGCATAGGGTAGTTTTCTTTATTTCAAAAAAATAAGTATGATGATTGATGTTGAACCATACCTTTGATGTTTGAAGTTTTGATGTCTAACCCCTTGGTGATTAAAACATGGAAGAGCTTGGGAAAACCCACGATCGTGCTTATCCTAAGTTTTCAGAACACATACATCATCACACTCACAATTAAGCATAGTGCAGGTATGGATGGCTTAGAGGTTTGCGCCCAGATCTATGGTCGACAAATTTTTCCGGGCCATCCTGACCATTCTACCTTTAACAGTGGGGGGGGGGGTGGTTCAGAATCGGATATAACATATGCACACATATGGACGGCTCAGTTTTCAGTGCCTAGATCCACAGCTCAGATTGGAATGTGAACCCCCCCAACTGTTCTGCCTTTAATGGTGGAGGGGGGGTCCGGACTATTACTTAACTATCGCGCACAGATCTACGATTGAAAAGAAAGCACGTGGATCAATGGCTCATGGTGTTTTTTGGACCCCCTCGACCGATCTATCTTTAACGGACGGGGGGGGTCCGGAATGGAATATTCTCTGGTGGGCCCTTTTCCTCTACGTGGCATAAATTCATTGGTTCAGACTTCCACCGCCTATCATTTCTGACATGCCATGTCACCCCATGACGTCATCATTCATGTTTTTCCTAAGAGGTCACGTCCCATTACTCTGTCAATCCCTTTCCCCTTGTCAACCCTTTACAAGTCCTCTCACCAAGGTCACTCCCCAATCAGCTCCTGCCACGTTGCCTGGTCGTGTTCGTCATTCATTATTACCCACCATCTCATGCTCCAAATGATCTGTTGGCAATTGATTATTGGCTAACTTATCCATTAGCCTGCTAACCTGTCCCCCGCGCCCAACGAATATCCGTTCACTCAAAACCATCGTCTCCCTTCTTTCTTCCATTTCTTACTGTGTCGTCTCACCAAAAAATACCTTTCCTATCACACCAGAGCATTTTCCCCCATTTTCTCTCCATTTCAGTCAAACATCCCAAGGTACCATTATCCTCACTAACAATTGTTTGATTTGTAGGTATTTTTACAGCGATGGCGTCAAAATCAAAGAGGACAGAAGCTGAGGAAAATCCTTTCCTCTCGCTGGCTGTCGACCTCGACAGGATCCCCCTGGCGAACAAAGACCATTTAACCACTGACACCAAATGCGAATTCAACTTCGCAGACTTGCAGTCATGGCTCAAAGAGGTTTTCCTTGACCAGAGCGACAAAATTGGGCTTTGGGAGTCAAATCTTCTCCTGTATCTCTTCCCCCAGATTCACCACTTTCCTGAATTTGCCCTCAAATTCCAGGCCCATTATATCCCTGAACAAAGAACCATTATGTCTTCGTCCGGAGAAATTATTTTCCTCATCACACCAGAAACCATTGACCAAATGATGCAGATACCCAGAGTTGAATCCGCCTCACCTTTCAACCTTGAAATCATCACGGAGCTCTACTAGAAGCTGTTTTTTCCCCAAAGAGCTCAGATTTTTGAGCTTTTCCTCCCACAATCTGCTCAACTCCCCACTACAAACCCTCCTTATCCTTCCTCCCTGTTCCCGGTAAGGGAAACTAGGTCATCACATCACTATGTGCCTTGCTTGGATATTTTTCGAATCAATGGGTGGATGAACCCATCTTGGGATTTATGTCCATTTTTTCCACCGATGAGAGACCCACTACTCATTTCGACTACAGTATGTTCCTAGCAGACAGCATTCACAAATAATTCATTAACTTCGCCACAGAAGGCATGTTCCAATATTCTTCAATACTGGCTTACCTGTTTGTTTTCTTTCAAGCAGACAAATTTTCCTTTTCAATGCAAAAGATGGATAAAGATGGGAGACCACAGGCAATCACAGTGGGAACTTTGGTGCTTAGACATAACTCTATAGAATTTAGTTTTAAGCAATTCATCGAGTAGTTCTACCACCCAGTGGTGAGTATGCTCAGCGACAGACCCAAACCTAGAATAAAAAAGGAAATTCAAAGGATCCTACACCTCTCAGATCTTTCAAAAATGGGAGACTGGTACCTGTACCAAGACCACACAGAGATCAAAGTGTATGGGTGCGAATTGGCCCCATACAAGTTACCCAAATATCTACCCATGAGGATTTTTGCCCTAGATTACATAAGGCAGATGATCAATTCAGACGACATTCATTTTGTGTCTCTGAAAAAGAAGCAACAACTTAGGATCAAAGGGAAAATAGGATCATTCATTTGCAATAGTCGAGGCATCGGAGAGGAAGCAGACCGATTGCTAAAAGAAATGAATTTTTTTGTTAGTTTCGCATGGCATTATGATCGGTGTGGGATAATTTCTGAGATGAGGGTCAAAAATAAGAATATCCTGTATGTTCACACATCCAGGCCCGAGGTAGAGAAGTTTGCCAACCAGACAGAATGGGAGCCAAACACTCTGGTTGAGATAGAACAGCAGGACCCTCCGGTCATTGTTTCACAGATGACTACACCACAGGTTCCCAAG
This sequence comes from Picea mariana, assembly GCA_032191745.1. Lineage (NCBI taxonomy): Eukaryota > Viridiplantae > Streptophyta > Pinopsida > Pinales > Pinaceae > Picea > Picea mariana. Next base: position 105,739 of record JASDQU010310071.1, on the reverse strand, counting down.
GAGAAAAGGCCCAAGAAGAACACTTCACCTTCCATCACTGAAGTATCGTCTGAAGAGTTCCAATTGCACACAAAGAGGCCAAAGACCAGTCAGGCACCTGACACTGCTGGTGAAAAGGGAATTCAATCCACTACAACTCTGCAGGTTGATCAGTCGCTCATTAATACAAGCAGCAAACAAATCATGACTACAGTGTTTCCTACAAATACTCCACCAGTCAACCAGCCGAGCAAAACAGGACAAAAATTGAGTATTTTTGAGAAATATGATCTGATTAAAAAGAGAAATCAGATGTAAACCAGCAACACGTATGTTCAATTCTGGAAGCAAACATCAACTGCACAACACAGATTTTTGTCTACGTTCAAAACTGAGAAGGGTAGAATGCACATGGCATTTCTGCAAGCACAGGTGCCAGACTCGAAGGTAATCACCGATTACAAAAGGGAAACGTTTGAATTTCAGACTAAAGATGTGCATCCAGATGATCAAATGGATATGCACAAGCAAACAGGAGAAATGGTTTTCTCCACATTGGCACAAGCTTCCACTGCTGCCTCCAAGTTACAAGTATCTCTGAATAATGTCCAGACGCAGCTGAAGTTAGAAAAAATATCCTCCCTTGCCAAGGATAACAGGATTAAGACATTTGAGGAACTAGTCCTCAAGATCGGATATGATCCCTCGAACGTGAAAGTAGTCGAGGAGATGCTCAAAAATAAAAATGTTGATATAGCATCTTTGAGGAAACAATTGAAATTGCCTCCAATAGAAGATTCATAGACAAAGGAAATAGCGGAGACAGAAGGGGAGAAGGATGAGATGCTCAATCTCATCATGGAGCAGAATGCACAGTTGAAAGAAATGGAAGAAGAATTGGAAAAGCTAGTAAAAGAAAAGGAGCACTCAAATCCCATGGAGGTCATTCCACTTAGCACAATTCCTCTCACAGGAGTAAGCATAGCGTCTGTAGCAAAAATCCCCTCGAAAACTCCACTGATAGCTATGGAGAAGACAGACGAGCTGGTTAAATCCATGGAACACATGAATTTGCAAGAAATAGAGATTAGCAGGCTAAAAAAGGAGATTGAGAACCTTCAGGAACTCAAATCTTCCTTCCAAACTAGCTACACCAAGGAGAAACAAACTTCAGACAAGATTAAACAGGAATTGCGACAGCTTCAAAAGCAAACAGTGGCGGGAAAAACACTATTTGAGGTCAAAGAAAGTGTATGGATGGACATCACCAAGTCCATGAATGAAATATAGTCGATGATACAAATCATGTTCAAGCAAAATTAGTTGGTGCAAAGAAGTCAGCAGGCCATCGAGAAGATAAGAGTGAAACTGGGGGAGATGCCCACAGAAGCTACTGAGATCATCAAATTTCTAAATTCCAAAACCAGAGAGGAGCTAGAGGAGTTGCTAAAAGAATCCAACGAATGCATTATCTTGCCCTGTGAAAAGAATCTTTTTGTTTCTGGTTTAGATTTCTATCTTTATAACACAGACCCCATAGCCCAATAGGTGCGTAAAGCCCCTTCATCCAACTTAACAAAAACAACAACAAACCTTTTCAATCTTATTTATTCAACTAGCCTAATATCTTAAGTTCAAAACATATCTAGATCATATAGAGAGATTCCTCTCTGAAGCTGGTAGGGCTAGATTCCAGTTTCGAAGTGGTTGGATAAAGTTACCTCTCATAGATTTCTTCTTTCCTAACAACCTCAAGGAATTTACAGAGCGATAACATAGTGGCGACCATACTGGGGAATGAAATTTTCAACCCCGCGTTTTCTTTTCCTTAGAAGAAAGCTTTATTTCTAAACAAATCATAAATCTGAAAAAGAAATAATGTTTAGAGGTTGTTAAAGCTTTTACATATTATTTTTTCAAACTCATAGAACTATA
>JASDQU010310071.1:92244-103805 GCA_032191745.1 Picea mariana | reverse complement strand
GTCTTTTATACAGAAGCATCCAGAGTTACTCAAGCATTGCGGACAACACTTGTCTCAAGGAGAGGGGCATGTTAAGCCCTAATATTGGCTCATTACCCCTTAATTGGGGCATATTATATTAGTAATGTTATTTTATTTATGTCGGCTTTAGGACATTAGTTGTAATTATACCTCCTAGTCTCCTATATATACCAAGGAGACATTTTCATTTTTAATCATCTTGTACTTGAACATTTAGGTGGGGTAAAAGGAGGTTGCCCCATTGAAGATGATTATTATTTGAAATTATCTTTTTTTTAAGGCGTTGAGTATTTTTCCTGAGGTTTTTCTATGCTATATTGATGTTTGGTTCTTAACACTCCCTCATGGAGCATTTTGGAATACATATCTGATTTCCCCTGAATAACAATATATCTTGGATCATATATTCAGTCCATTGGGTTCTGTCCCTGAGAACTGGATTCTCAGATGCCTCATACGCTTCCTTAAAACCTAGGTCATCCCTATACATTTCTTTTAGGTTATCAAAACCCAAAGTTTTGACTTTGAATTCCTGCATAAGCAAACATTTCCTGCTCAAAGCATTAGCAACTTTATTAGAAGTTCCAGAAATATGCTTAGTTACAAAAGTAAAATTCTGCATGAATTCAACCCATTTAACATGTTTTTGGTTTAACTTCTCATGTTGAGTCACGAATTGTAAAGCATGATTATCACTGTACAAAACAAACTCTTTAGGAACCAAATAATGTCTCCATTTCTTCAGCAGTTGTATGACGGCGTAGAATTCCTTGTCATATGTGGAGTACTTAACCTTCGCTTCATTCAATTTTTCACTGAAGTATGTGATTGGCCTGTCATCTTGGCTCAAGACCGCTCCTATTGCAAATCCACTCGCATCACACTTGACCTGAAATGTCTTGCTGAAATTTGGCAAAACCAAAATTGGTTGCTCGGTGATCTTCTTCTTCAGCAGGTTGAAACTCTTCTTTTCTTCCTCTGTCCAGCGAAAAGATTTGTGTCTTTTCTTCACCGTATCCATCATCGGTGCGCTAATTCCACTGAAATTTCGGATGAATTTCCTGTAGAAACTTTCCAAACCATGGAAGCTTCGAACTTCAAACACACTTTTTGGTGATGGCCAATTCTTGATTGCATTCACCTTCTCTGGATCCATCTTCAGCTCATTTTCAAAGATAACAAAACCCAAATAATGAGTTATGTCCTCATAAATGATGATTTCTTCATATTTATCAGCAACTTTTCTTGTTGTAAACTCCTCATCATTGCAGCTAAATGCTTTAATTGCTCTGCTTCCGTCTTGCTGAAAATTAATATATCGTCAAGATATACAATGAAAAATTTCCCTACGAAATCCTTCAGGACTTTCTTCATCAACCTCATGAAAGTACTGGGTGCATTTGTTAATCCAAATGGCATGAAAATCCATTCGTATAACCCCTCATTCGTCTTGAATGTTGTCTTCCATTCATCACCTTCTCTCATGAGAATTTGATGATATCTGCTTTTCAAATCAATCTTTGAAAAAAATCTTGCTCCACTCAAGCAATCCATCAAATCATCCATCCTTGGAAATGGAAATCTATATCTGATGGTGATCTTATTGATCTCCCTTGATTCTGTACACATTCTCCAGCCTCCATCTTTATTTGGGCTAAGCACTATTGGAACGGCGCATGGACTCAAACTCTCTCGAATCAATCCTTTGTCCATTAAGTCCTAGACTTGCCTCTTGACTTCTTCATTCTCCTATGGCGTCAACTTGTACACGGCTTTGTTTGGTAAATTGGCCCCAGGTATAAGATCAATGTGATGGCTTATACTCTTGATAGGTGGAAATGAACGAGGTAGTTTGTCCACTACTATATCAGCAAACTCTTCCAGCAACTTCTGGATTTCCTCTGGTAAATCATCCACTCTTGTACTAGTTAAAACAATTCTAGGCTTCCTAACCACAATAAATTGTGTGTCTTCCTTCTTCTTAACCTCTTTAAGAATTTCCTTCCCACTCATGAGAAGTACAGTGTTTCTCACCTTTAGTCTCACCTCTTTATCCTTGATCGGCAACAACATGTGTGTTCTCCCATTTTTCTCCAAGGTGTATGTGTTCTTTCTCCCATCATGAACCACATTCCTATCATATTGCCACATTCTACCCAGCAATAGATGACAAACATCCATGGGAATGACATCACATAATATTTCATCCTTATATCATCCTATTTTAAATTCAACTAAACATTGTTTAGTGACATTTACCTGATGTCCTTTTTGTATCCATGAAACTTTGTATGGGCTTGGATGTACAATAGTCTCTAGATCCAGCTTTTCTACCATCTCTGTAGAAATGAGGTTGTTTGTGCTACCGCTGTCCATGATGACTTTGCATACCTTGTCTTTTGTTTTAAAAGCAGTCAGAAACAGACTGTTCCTTTGGACTAGGTTCTCTACCTCCTTTTCTCATGTTAAGAGAACTTTCCTCATCATCAAGGATCTTCCGCCCTCAGCATATTCTTCCTCAACATTCTGTCCTTGAACTTCGACAATTTGATTTTCACCACCATCTTTCTTCCTTTCTGGACACTCATAAGATTTATGTCCATTTTTCCCACAGACAAAACATTTCACTTCACCTCCTCGACCTCTTCCTCTTCCTCTAGCTCAAGGAAAAGTATTTCTATCAGCATACTTCCCTCTATATGAGCTTCCTCCTCCCTAATGTTGAGTTTGAGGTTTCTTCCCCTCTTCTTTAGATTTCTGAGTTCTATCTTGGGCAATTGTCTTGCCTCTAGCTTGACTTCTACCTCGGCCTCTTTGACCTTTCTTTCGGCTCAGCTTCTCTTCAGCTTTCAGAGCCACCTAATAAGAATCTTCCACATTTTGAATGATCATCATGCTCATCTCATCTTGAATGTCATATCTCAGGCCATTCCTATACCTGGCAACCTTTTCATCATCACTTTCTCAATGACCTGCCTTGATGTTTATCTTGTAGAATTCTTCAGTGTATTCTTTCACTAACATCAACTTCTATCTCAAATTTTGCATCCTTCAAAACAGAGTGATTTGATAATCTTTGGGTATGAATTTGGCTTTCATATTCACAACCATTCTATCCCAACTCTTGATTTTATGCTTGCCTTTGTAGTGTCTGTCAGCCTGCAGTTCATCCCACCATAGTTTTGCATGCCCTTTAAGTCTGGTGACAGCATGTTTGACCTTCTTATCTTCCTCGACATCCTCATATTCGAAGTATTTATCCAGACCTCTAATCCAGTCTAAAAGCTCTTCAACATCCAGGTTTCCTTCGTATAATGGAATTTCCATTTTTTCTCTGGCTCCTATCCTTGCAACAGCCCTAAATAGGCATTTTTCTGTAGCATCTTCGACCGCAACTTCTTCTCCTTCATGTCCAGTTTCATTTTCACTGTCAGCCTCGCTAATATCCCCAACCTCTATTGTGCACCTCTGTGTTGTCTCCATAGCATTAAGCCTGGCACGTAGTTCGCGCATTTCCCTTTCCACTGTTGGATCAGGCATCGCCACTGGCCTGTCTCTTCTTCTCGACGGCATGGCTAAGAAATATTCCCCTATTCTCTCTGCTACAGAAAGCAAAGAATTCGTTCTGCAGCTCTTATGTGTATCAGAGTACTCTTTCTCCTCCTGTTCCCTCTATCTGCAATATACAAACAGAGTCAAGCTCTGATACCACTTGATGCAGACCCCGACCCTCGAGCAAAGATCAATGCAATATCGTTCTAAATTCTCCTTAATCTGAAGCGGCTTCTTTGGATCCCTACCAAAACATTTAACAATTTTGATCCACAGAACCTTGCGCAAGCGCCTTTCGCAACTCGCGTGTTCGCGGTTTGAAGACCCTCAACTTCTCCTCTCCTAACGTTGATACCTGAGATGAGATGGGTATGGCTCTTTCTTATTATCACCTCCGCACGTAACCATCAGCTAGAGCTAAATGCTAGTCTCTCTCACAACTCGCAGGTTCATGAGTTTAACAGTTGAAACTGTGGGCCCCCCTTTTTACGATATTTCAAGACGCGAAATCCAATGAAGGTTTGACTCCTTCAACGACCCTCGGAACTCGCAACTTCGTGACTTCTGATGTTGAACCCTTGTGCTTCTTTCTTATGAGATCCCGAAGCACGAGAAGTCAACCAGGGTGTTGACTCCCTTTTATAACAACATGTGTCCACCACCTGTCACTACTTCTCCCTCTCTCCAGGCGTCTTATTCTCACTCCACCTATCAACCACGTGGGTCCCACCAAGCGGATGTGCCACATGTTGCATGATCCCTTGCAACTCGCAAGCTCACAAATTTTTCAATCAAAAATAACTTCCTTCAACCTCCGAGATCTTGATACGCAATATAGCGAAGAGGTTGCTCCTACTTCTCGCTATTCCGGAATCCGCACAACCAAAGGATTTGGCCTGCCCTCCTTATTCATGATATACGATATTCCACACAAATTCAGATCTGACAGTTCTCCTGCAGCGTTGATCCACGATCCGGATCTCTCCCTTCGCTTCTCGCAAGCTCGGAACTCTCGATCCCAAACGCTGCCTCCTCTGCTTTTCGACAAGTGAAATGCCAAAATTTTGAAACCCATGGAGATTTCTATCGCAACTCATGACTTCGTGACTTTCATTCCTCTATGCTCCACTCTTCATAGTCAGGATCCCCGAGATACCGAGATGATCTGATGGTTTGTGCAAAGCACGGTCAAAGGTCCACATTGATTCTGGATCCTAGAGTGATGAGCTCGCCTGCCTCTAACCACCCTACAACTTCTCTGGATCCTATAGTCTTCGCAGCTTTGCAAGTTATCCATGGAGAATTTCGACCGTTCGATTTCTTCCTCGAGAATCTCTGTGAAACAACAAACGTCCTTACCTTGAAGTGTTTTGATCTCCATCTTCCTTTGAAGTGTTCAAAGGTGTTATCCCTTCTGAGATTTAACTTGTAAACTCGAGTCTCTAAAGGGACTCCTGCATGCACTCCTTGCAACAATCGTTCAAATACTCCTGGGTATTTGATCTTTCGACTCTATGCACTCCTTGAAACAACAATCTTTCAAACTTCAACCTTAGTTGATAAGTTCTAAGGTCTTGACTAGCCTGCACACACCTTGCACGGCTTCGGTGCTTCACCTGCACTTCTGCTGGAATGAGAACAACGGTATCCCTCATGAGCTTTATGAGATATGACTTATAACTTTGTCAACGTACACCTTGCGGACGCTTCACTGCACTCCTTGCAGGAACTTCTCTCACTCAGGAAGAGAAACAATTGAAACTCATTCTTTCTCTCTCTCAGACTTCAAACATTCAATATAAAGTCATACATTCAACACAATATTAAAGAAAATACATAACAGAGAGATTAAAACAACTATAAGCATATCATTCACCATGTATAAACAGAAAACATCATAATACCATGAAATCTGACTCAAAGCTTCATATATTAATTCAAAGCTCCTGTACATGGACTTCTCCTTTTTACTATCTACTACAACTCTCCTCTTCTTTTCTATGCTAATGGTACAATACTACAATGATACAATGGTGAGGGTGTCTATATCCGTTTTCCCTCCTACTCTCTAAATTGTCTAATATATTAATTCAAACCTACCTACTTTCATTAACTGGGCTTAAATGCCTTTTACATTGATAGATGAGAGCAAATCGCTCACGATCTGTTTTCAACAACTAGACATAAATGCAAATACGCTTCTAGCTATTACATTTATATCTGCTCCCTTAAACTTTCAAAACATTTCAAAACGTGAAAAATGCATGTTGCGCTTTCCAGCTGTCTTTCACCTCCACGTTTTCTTGACTGTTTACGATGCTCCTGCATCATACCCCTCACTTGAAAATTTTCATGAACTCATGTTCATGAGCTCTTGCACGGTCTGTCCATGCTTCTGAATTTCTTCTTTATCTTATTAGCTGGCATCTTCAACTAGATGTCCTTTCCACTTGACCAAGTAATCAAAATACTCTTTCCTTCTGGTCTTTTTGCTAATTCTCTTGTCAATTATGCTTTCCATCTGTGGCTTTTCAGCTACAGGCATATGTTTAGTCCATTGAACCTTTGTCTGTTCCTCCCCTGCTCCTCCTTGTTCATCTCTGTAAGGGTACAAGTCCGCAACATTGAATATCGATGAAATTCCAATCCCATCGGGTAATTCAATCTCATATGCGTTTGCCCCAAATTTCTTCAAGACCTTGCATGGTCCGATCTTTTTCATCTTCAGTTTGTTATATGTCCCCCTTGGGAACCTTTCCTTCCTTATATGTGCAAGAATCAGATCACCAAATTCAAACTGAAGTTCTTGCCTGTGTTGATATGCTCTGCACTTATATTCTTGTCTAGAACTCTGCAATCTCTCCTTGACTCAGCTATGAAGCTCCTTCATTGCTCCTACAAAATTCTCTGCACTAGCACTTCTGAATTCACTACATTCTGAATCCTTCAATTCAGAAACTCCCCTTGGCTGCATTCCATATATAATTTGAAATGGACTCTGCCTTGTGCTTCTATTGAGTGAATCATTGTAAGCAAATTCCGCCTATGGCAGAATGTGATCCCATTGACTATGGTGTTCAGTCACTAGGCTTCTCAACAAGTCCCCCAAGCTTCTATTCACGACTTCTATCTGCCCATCTGTTTGAGGATGATACGCTGAGCTAAATGACAAACTTGTCCCCAGCTTCTTCCATAAAGTCCTCCAGAAATGTCCCACGAACTTAGTATCCCGATCAGAAACTATACTCCTTGGCAAGCCGTGAAGTCTAACGACTTCCTTGAAAAACAGGTTTGCAATATGAATTGCGTAAATGGCTTTCTGGCATGGTATGAAATGTTCCATCTTGGAAAATCTGTCGACTACCACAAATATCGAATCATAGCCTCTTTGTGTTCTTGGCAGTCCTAATATAAAATCCATGCTCACTGCATCCCACGGCCTTTCTGGTATGGGTAATGGCTGGTATAACCCTGTGTTCTGCCTTTTCCCTTTTGTGTGCTGACAAATTCTACATCTCTCCACAAATTTCTTGACATCTGTCCTCATTCCTTGCCAAAAATATGAGCCATTCAATTTTGAGAACGTCTTATCATGACCGAAGTGTCCAACCAATCCTCCACTGTGTTTTTCCTTCAATAGGTTCTCCCTCATGGAGCATTTTGGAATACATAACGGATTTCCCCTGAATAATAATCCATCCTGGATCATATATTCGGTCCATTGGGTTTTGTCCCTGAGAACTGGATTCTCAAATGCCTCATACGCTTCCTTAAAATCTGGATCATCCATATACATTTCTTTGAGGTTATCAAAACCCAAAGTTTTGACTTTGAATTCCTGCATAAGAAAACATTTCCTGCTCAAAGCATCAGCAACTTTATTAGCAGTTCCAGAAATATGCTTAGTTACAAAAGTAAAATTCTGCATGAATTCAACCCATTTAACATGTTTTTGGTTCAAATTCTCCTATTGAGTCACGAATTGTAAAGCATGATTATCACTGTATAAAACAAACTCTTTAGGAACCAAATAATGTCTCCATTTCTTCAGCGCTTGTATGACGGCGTAGAATTCCTTGTCATATGTGGAGTACTTAACCTTCGCTTCATTCAGTTTTTCACTGAAGTATGCGATCATCCTGTCATCTTGGCTCAAGACCGCTCCTATTGCAAATCCACTCGCGTCACACTTGACCTGAAATGTCTTGCTGAAATATGGCAAAACCAAAATTGGTTGCTCAGTGATCTTCTTCTTTAGCAGGTTGAAACTCTTCTCTGCTACCTCTGTCCAATGAAAATATTTGTGTCTTTTCTTCACCGTATCTATCATCGGTGCGCTAATTCCACTGAAATTTCGGATGAACATCCTGTTGAAACTTACCAAACCATGGAACCTTCGAACTTCAAACACAATTTTCGGTGATGGCCAATTCTTGATTGCATTCACCTTCTCCGGATCCATCTTCATCTCATTTGCAGAGATAACAAAACCCAAATAAATGAGTTTTGTCCTCATAAATGATGATTTCTTCATATTTATCAACAATTTCTCTTGTTGTAACCTCCTCATCACTGTAGCTAAATGCTTTAAGTGCTCTGCTTCTGTCTTTTTGAAAATTAATATATCGTCAAGATATACAATGACAAATTTCCCTATGAAATCCTTCAGGACTTTGTTCATCAAACTCAAGAAATTATTGGGTGCATTTGTTAAGCCAAATGGCATGACAAGCCATTCATATAGCCCCTCATTCATCTTGAATGTTGTCTTCCATTCATCACCTTATCTCATGTGAATTTGATGATATCCGCTTTTCAAATCAATCTTTGAAAAAAAATCTTGCTCCACTCAAGCAATCCATCAAATTGTCCATCCTTGGAAATGGAAATCTATATCTGATGGTGATCTTATTGATCGCTCTTGAGTCTATACACATTGTCCAACCTCTGTCTTTCTTTGGGTTGAGCACTGTTGGAACAGCGCATGGACTCAATCTCTCTCGAATCAATCCTTTGTCCATTAAGTCCTGGACTTGCCTCTTGACTTCTTCATTCTCCTGTGCCGTCAAACTGTACGCGTCTTTGTTTGGTAAACTAGCTCTAGGTATAAGATTAATGTGATGGCTTATACTCTTGATAGGTGGCAACGAACGAGGTAGTTCGTCCACTACTATATCAGCAAACTCTTCCAGCAACTTCTGGATTTCCTCTGGTAAATCATCACTCTTGTACTAGTTAAAGCAATTCTAGGCTTCCTGACCACAATAAATTGTGTGTCTTCCTTTTTCTTAACCCCCTTAAGAAGTTCCTTCCCACTCATGAGAAGTACAGTGTTTCTCACCTCTAGTCTCACCTCTTTGTCCTTGATCTGCAACAACATGTGTGTTCTCCCATTTTTCTCCAGGGTCTATGTGTTCTTTCTCCCATCATGAACCACATTCCTATCATATTGCCATGGTCTACCTAGCAATAGATGACAAACATCCATGGGAATGACATCACATAATATTTCATCCTTATATCCTCCTATTTTAAATTCAACTAAACATTGTTTAGTGACATTTACCTGATGTCCTTTTTGTAGCCATGAAACTCTATATGGGCTTGGATGTATAATAGTCGCCAACTCCAACTTTTCTACCATCTCTATAGAAACGAGATTGTCTATCCACGATGACTTTTCATACCCTGTCTTTTGTTTTGCAAGCAGTCTGAAACAGACTATTCCTTTGGGTTGGGTTCTCTACCTCCTTTTCTAGCGTTAAGAGAACTTTCCTCATCATCAATGATCTTCCACCCTCATCATCTTCTAACTCAACATTCCATACTTGAGCTTTGGAAATGTGAGTTTGACCACCATCTTTCTTCCTTTTTGGACACTCATAAGATTTATGTTCATTTTTCCCACAGACAAAACATTTCACTTCACCTCCTCGGCCTCTTCCTCTTCCTCTAGCTCGAGGAAAAGTATTTATATCAGCATACTGTACTCTCTGTGAGCTTCCTCCTCCCTCATGTTGAGTTTGAGGTTTCTTCCCCTCTTCTTTAGATTTATGAGTTTTGTCTTGGGCAATTGTCTTGCCTCTGGCTTGACTTTTGTCTCGGCCTCTTTGACCTTTCTTTCGACTCAGCTTCTCTTCATCTTTCAGAGCCACCTAATAAGCATCTTCCACATTTTGAATGATCATCATGCTCATATCATCTTGAATGTCATATCTCAAGCCATTCATGTACCTAGCAACCTTTTCATCATCTCTTTCTCGATGACCTACCCTGATGTTTCTCTTGTAGAATTCTTCAGTGTATTCTTTCACTGACATCAGCTTCTGTCTCAAATTCTGCATCCTCCAAAACAGAGTAATTGATAATCTTTGGGTATGAATTTGGCTTTCATATTCGCAACCATTCTATCCCAACTCTTGATTTTATGCTTGCCTTTGCAGCGTCTGTCAGCCTGCAGTTCATCCCACCATAGTGTTGCATGCCCTTTAAGTCTGGTGATAGCATGTTTGACCTTCTTATCTTCCTCAACATCCTCATAGTCGAAGTATTTATCCAGATCTCTAATCCAGTCTAGAAGCTCTTCAACATCCAGGTTTCCTTCGTATACTAGAATGTCCATTTTTTCTCTAGCACCTATCCTTGCAATAGCCTTGAATAGGCGTTCATCTGTAGCATCTTCGACCGTGACTTCTTCTCCTTCGTGTCTAGTTTCATTTTCACTATCAGCCTCATTGATATCCCTAGCGTCGAGTGTGCGCCTCTGTGTTGTCTCCGTAGCATTAAGCCTGGAACGTAGTTCACGCATTTCCCTTTCCACTGTTGGATCAGGCATCGCCACTAGCCTGTCTCTTCTTCTCGGTGGCATGGCTAAGAAATATTCCCCTATTCTTTCTACTACAGAAAGCAAAGACTTTGTTCTGCATCTCTGATGTGTATCAGAGTACTCTTTCTCCTCTCGCTCCCTCTGTCTGTAATATACAAATTGAGTCAAGCTCTGATACCTCTTGATGTAGACCCTGAACCTCAGGCCAAGATCCATGTAGGATCGTTTTAAACTCTCCTTAAGCCGAAGCGGCTTCTTTGGCTCCCTATCGAAACCTTTAACAATTTCAATCTGTTATAACCCTATAATTTATAGGATCAACTGGTGACTTAAATGCTATCTCTTTAAGTGTTTTTGTTTGTCAAATGGTTTTTCATTCTGCAAATAATTCGAGAGAAAAGAAAAAGAAAAGAAGAAGAAAAAGAAAAGAAAAGAAAAGAAAAAGAAAAAAGAAAAAAGAAAGAAAGAAAAAGAATAAAAGAGGGCATAAAAGAAATTCAATAGATCCCTATACAATAACAATGACTTGGTCCATACATTTCAAGCATGACCAGGTTCTTTTAAATTGATGTTGATAGGAGTAGTGAATAAGCTTGGCTAAACTATTCAATCTTAGCCAAGTAATTTAGGTTAGTTAGTGAATAAATCTGACCAAACTGCCTAATCTTGGTCAGATAACCCCAGGATAGAGTAATTCCTTAGTCTAACAGTTTAATCTGGGCTAATTGTCATAGGTAATTAGGTTAGAGCAAAGGGTAGTTTTCTTTATTTCAAAAAAATAAGTATGATGATTGATGTTGAACCATACCTTTGATGTTTGAAGTTTTGATGTCTAACCCCTTGGTGATTAAAACATGGAAGAGCTTGGGAAAACCCACGATTGTGCTTATCCTAAGTTTTCAGAACACATACATCGTCATGCTCACAATTAAGCACAGTGCAGGTATGGATGGCTTAGAGGTTTGTGCCCAGATCTATGGTCGACAAATTTTTCCGGACCCCCCTGACCATTCTACCTTTAACAGTGGGGGGGGGGTGGTCCAGAATCGGATATAACATATGCACACATATGGACGGCTCAGTTTTTAGTGCCTAGATCCACGGCTCAGATTGGAATGTGAACCCCCCCGACTGTTCTGCCTTTAATGGTGGAGGGGGGGTT
>JASDQU010310071.1:81098-92194 GCA_032191745.1 Picea mariana | reverse complement strand
CTGGTGGGCCCTTTTCCTCTACGTGGCATAAATTCATTGGTTTAGACTTCCACCGCCTATCATTTCTGACATGCCCTGTCACCCCATGATGTCATCATTCACATTTTTCCTAAGAGGTCACGTCCCATTACTCTGTCAATCCCTTTCCCCTTTTCCACCCTTTACAAGTCCTCTCACCAAGGTCACTCCCCAATCAGCTCCTGCCACGTTGCCTGGTCGTGTTCGTCATTCATTATTACCCACCATCTCATGCTCCAAATGATCCGTTGGCAATTGATTATTGGCTAACTTATCCGTTAGCCTGCTAACCTATCCCCCATGCCCAACGAATATCCGTTCACTCAAAACCATCGTCTCCCTTCTTTATTCTATTTCTTACTGTGTCGTCTCACCAAAAAATACCTTTCCCGTTGCACCAAAGTATTTTTCCCCGTTTTCTCTCCATTTCAGTCAAACATCCCAAGGTACCATTATCCTCACTAACAATTGTTTGATTTGTAGGTATTTTTATAGCGATGGCGTCAAAATCAAAGAGGACAGAAGCTGAGGAAAATCCTTTCCTCTCGCCGACTGTCGACCTCGACAGGATCCCCCTGGAAAACAAAGACCATTTAATCACTGACACCAAATGCGAATTCAACTTCACAGACTTGCAGTCATGGCTCAAAGAGGTTTTCCTTGACCAGAGTGACAAAATTGGGCTTTGGGAGTCAAATCTTCCCTTGTATCTCTTCCCCCAGATTCACCACTTTCTTGAATTTGACCTCAAATGCCAGGCCCATTATATCCTTGAACAAAGAACCATTATGTCTTCGTCCGAAGAAATTATTTTCCTCATCACACCAGAAACCATTGACCAAATGATGTAGATACCCAGAGTTGAATCCGCCTCACCTTTCAACCTTGAAATCATCACGGAGCTCTACTAGAAGTTGTCTTTTCCCCAAAGAGCTCAGATTTTTGAGCTTTTCCTTCCACAATCTGCTCAACTCCCCACTACAAACCCTTCTTATCCTTCCTCCCTGTTCCCGGTAAGGGAAACTAGGTCATCACATCACTATGTGCCTTGCTTGGATATTTTTCGAATCAATGGGTGGATGAACCCATCTTGGGATTTATGTCCATTTTTTCCACCGATGAGAGACCCACTACTCATTTCGACTACAGTATGTTCCTAGCAGACATCATTCACAAATAATTCATTAACTTTGCCACAGAAGGCATGTTCCAGTATTCTTCAATACTGGCTTACCTGTTCGTTTTCTTTCAAGCGGACAAATTTTCCTTTTCAATGCAAAAGATGGATAAAGATGGGAGACCACAGGCAGTCACAGTGGGAACTTTGGTGCTTAGACATAACTCTATAGAATTTAGTTTTAAGCAGTTCATCGAGTAGTTCTACCACCCAGTGGTGAGTATGCTCAGCGATAGACCCAAACCTAGAATAAAAAAGGAAATTCAAAGGATCCTACACCTCTCAGATCTTGCAAAAATGGGAGACCGGTACCTCTACCAAGACCACACAGAGATCAGAGTGTATGGGTGCGAATTGGCCCCATACAAGTTACCCAAATATCTACCCGTGAGGATTTTTTCCCTGGATTACATAAGGCAGATGATCAATTCAGATGACATTCATTTTGTGTCTCTGAAAAAGAAGCAACAACTTAGGATCAAAGGGAAAATAGGATCATTCATTTGCAATAGTCGAGGCGTCGGAGAGGAAGCAGACCGACTGCTAAAAGAAATGAATTTTTTTGTTAGTTGCGCATGGCATTATGATCGGTGTGGGATAATTTCCGAGATGAGGGTCAAAAATAAGAATATCCCGGATGTTCACACATCCAGGCCCGAGGTAGAGAAGTTCGCCAACCAGACAGAATGGGAGCCAAACACTCTGGTTGAGATAGAATAGCAGGACCCTCCGGTCATTGTTTCACAGACGACTACACCACAGGTTCCCAAGGAGAAAAGTCCCAAGAAGGAAACCTCACCTTCCATCACTGAAGTATCATCTGAAGAGTTCCAATTGCACACAAAGAGGCCAAAGACCAGTCAGGCACCTGACACTGCTGGTGAAAAGGGAATTCAATCCACTACAACTCTGCAGGTTGATCAGTCGCTCATTAATACAAGCAGCAAACAAATCGTGACTACAGTGTTGCCTACAAATACTCCACCAGTCAACCAGCTGAGCAAAACAGGACCAAAATTGAGTATTTTTGAGAAATATGATCTGATTAAAAAGAGAAATCAGATGTCGACTAGCAACACGTATGTTCAATTCTGGAAGAAAACATCAACTGCACAACACAGATTGTTGTCTACGTTCAAAACTGAGAAGGGTAGAATCCACATGGAATTTATGCAAGCACAGGTGCCAGACTCAAAGGTAATCACCGATTACAAAAGGGAAACATTTGAATTTCAGACTAAAGATGTGCATCCAGATGATCAAATGGATATGCATAAGAAAACTGGAGAAATGGTTTTCTCCACATTGGAACAAGCTTCCACTGCTGCCTCCAAGTTACAAGTATCTCTGAATAATGTCCAGACACAGCTGAAGTTAGAAAAAATATCCTCCTTTGCTAAGGATAATAGGATTAATACATTGTAGGAACTAGTCCTCAAGATCAGATATGATCCCTCGAACGTGAAAGCAGTCGAGGAGATGCTCAAAAAGAAAAATGTCGATATAGCATCTTTGAGGAAACAATTGAAATTGCCTCCAATAGAAGATTCATAGACAAAGGAAATAGCGGAGACAGAAGGGGAGAAGGATGAGATGCTCAATCTCATCATGGAGCAGAATGCACAGTTGAAAGAAATGGAAGCAGAATTGGAAAAGCTAGTAAAAGAGAAGGAGCACTCAAATCCCATGGAGGTCATTCCACTTAGCACAATTCCTCTCACAGGAGTGAGCATAGCGTCTGTAGCAAAAATCCCCTTGGCAACTCCACTAATAGCTATGGAGAAGACAGACGAGCTGGTTAAATCCATGGAACACATGAATTTGCAAGAAATAGAGATTAGCAGGCTAAAAAAGGAGATTGAGAACCTTCTGGAACTCAAATCTTCCTTCCAAACTAGCTACACCAAGGAGAAACAAACTTTAGACAAGATTAAACAAGAATTGCAACAGCTTCAAAAGCAAACAGTGGCAGGCAAAACACTATTTGAGGTCAAAGAAAGTGTATGGATGGACATCACCAAGTCCATGAATGAAATATAGTCGATGATACAAATCATGTTCAAGCAAAATGAGTTGGTGCAAAGAAGTCAGCAAGACATCGAGAATATAAGAGTGAAACTGGGGGAGATGCCCACAGAAGCTACTGAGATCATCAAATTTTTAAATTCCAAAACTAGAGAGGAGCTAGAGGAGTTGCTAAAAGAATCCAGCGAATGCATTATCTTGCATTGTGAAAAGAATCTTTTTGTTTCTGGTTTATATTTCTATCTTTATAACACAGACCCCATAGCCCAATGGGTGTGTAAATCCCCTTCATCCAACTTAACAAAAACAACAACAAACCTTTTCAATCTTATTTATTTAACTAGCATAATATCTTAAGTTCAAAACATATCTAGATCATATAGAGAGATCCCTCTCTGAAGCGGGTAGGGCTAGATTCCAGTTTCGAAGTGGTTGGATAAAGTTACCTCTCATAGATTTCTTCTTTCCTAACAACCTCAAGGAATTTACAGAGCGATAACATAGTGGCGACCATACTAGGGAATGAAATTTTCAACCCCACGTTTTCTTTCCCTTAGAAGAAAGATTTGTTTCTAAACAAATCATAAATCTGAAAAAGAAATAATGTTTAGAGGTTGTTAAAGATTTTACATATTATTTTTTCAGACTCATAAAACTAAATATATATATATATATATATATATATATATAATTAAAAAAGAAATCTGGCTCCTAAAAGAACTTATACTCGATCCCAACCAGACCCAGAACCTGCAATAGCAAATGAAATCCAGAACAGTTACTCAGAAAGAAGATTGTCTTAGAAGTTTCAGGAAGTCATAGTCCCCTTCAAAGGTCCCCTTCTCTTCCAGGGGAACTTGTTACCCTTCAAGATCTTAACTTTGACACCATTTATGAACAAAGCCTGTTTAGAACAAAATCTGGCAGCTTTGTGACTAAAATCATTTTAGATCCAAAAACCTTGCAACCCCGGACCCCTGAAATACTATCTCCCACTGCGAACCCTCAAACCGCTCACTCTGTACCAGCAAGCCCCTCCTCCTCCTCATCTTCTGTCACTACCACACCTATCATACAGGTTGTTGTCCCGCCCCCTCCACCTATCATGGTAGCCAGATATGCTCCCTTGGTGTTGGTCGCACCTCTACATGCTATGCCCCAGGATTATGAAACGAGACTTCCACAGTTCGATGGAACAGGGCCCTTGAGCACACAGCAACACATTGATAAAATGAATGACTATTTTGATCTGCAGGAAGTAGATGAGGCTAACGTTCAAATGAGATTGTTTGCGCAGAGTTTGACCGGTGAGGTTAAGAAATGGTACAAGGGTTTACATGCTATCTCATTGCTCGTCCTTACAGCATTTCAAAGAAGTTTTCTAGACAGATGGGAGGTAAAGAAAAATCCTCTCCAAATCTTGTCAGAATACGAAAACATCAGAAGGAATCAAGGTGAGACCGTTCAAGATTACTGCACCCACTTCAATAATCTGTACAATGCAATTCCAACTGATATTAAACCCCCACAAGGTTTAGCACTGATAAAATTCCCTGACGGTTTCGACGCTGATATGTCATATCAGTTAAGGGAAAGAAACTCCACCACCCTGAAAGATATGCAGAAAAGTGCAATAAGTGTGGAGGCCAACCTGTTGGCTAAAAGGGCACGACAGAGGACTGAAAGGAGAGTCACGATTAAAGAAGAACCTTCCACATATTCTTTTGATGCCAAAATGGATTCCTTAGCTAGAGCAATGGAAAGGATGATGGAGAGACTCACTGTATCTGAAATAAACCCTCCTAGAGAAAACCAACCAGCTCCTCAAATTCAGAATCCTAACTTTAGAAGAAACCCTCCTCAAATCTGGCACAGAGATCCTAGGGATCAAAGAGAACAGAGGGGTCCTGATCAGCAAATCAGACCACCCCTACAGGAAAATTATGTTGATGAAGGAGAAGAAGTGATTGAATAACTGGAGGATACTCACATAAACCTCATGGGTATTCACGATAATGAAGCTATTTTCCTCACCCAAGAAGAGCAAGAACTTTTTCTTCTCTCTCAAACAAAGGTAAGTAAAGAAGATGAAGATACCGAACAACAAGCATTTGAAAATGCTATTATGGAGGTACACCAGCAGTACAATCTATGAAGTAAAAAGACAGATGGAATTCCCCCAAAAAAGATAACTGAAACGAAGAAGATAGTCGAAACCAAGAGAGCCCCTGAGCCTTCTACCAAGAAGATCCCTGAGAAAGGTAATACGGAAGTTCTAGCAAAAAGAAACCTTACTATTCTAAAAACATCATCGTATACTGAGGTTTCATCGGCCAATTCACCAAATACTTCTGCTCAGAAGACTATGGTGGACAAATTAGAATTGCAGAGCCAAAGCAGAGCACCTACTCCTTTCAGCCTCGAAGGGGAATTAGCCAAAGTGAAAATTCCCATTCCCCTTTCCGAACTGATGAGTAAGGACGCTTACTGATCGCAGGTGATCAAAGCACTGAGCATTGAACCTGATATAGGCACAAAGGCCTTAACCATTGGATCGACGAATCATTCGAACACTGTAAATCTTACCGATGATCAACCCGAACTCCTGTTTGGCCTTGAAGTTGATGGTCAAACCAACAATGGCATTGTTTCTCCTTTCTACATCAGCCTTAATATACAGGACCTAATTCTGCATAATGCTATGTTAGATTCAGGTGCTTCCCATAACCTGATGCCTAAAGCAGTGATGGAAAAATTGGGACTTGAGGTCACCAGACCTTATAAGGACTTACACTCTTTTGACTCTAGCAAATTCAAATATATCGGATTGATCAAGGACTTATGTATCACTTTAGTTCAGATTCCATCAAAAAGCATGGTTATGGATGTTGTGGTCGCAGACATTCCCCCGAAATATGGTATGTTGTTGTCCAGATCTTGGGGGGGGAAATTGAAAGGTACTTTGCAGTTAGATATTGCATATGCCACCATCCCAGTGTTCAGGAAACAGAGAAGACTATACAGAGAGATGATAATGAAGTATATGGTCAGCGACCAAGAAAATCCCCATAACTATCCCCTGTACTCTGCACATTCTAACCTAGATTCCTTCATCCTATATATTGACGGCAATACGGGAGAATAAATCGTTCAGCTAGAAGAAGATACATTTGATCCGAACGAAGGCCAAGAAATCATCGAGGCAGAAAGAAAGAAAAATGTGATAAGTGAAGAATTGCCAGCAGATTTCTAGAGCATGAACTTCGATGGAGCTGTAAGCAAAGAAGGAGCTAGAGCAGGAGTTTGGTTGCACAATCACAAATCCAGGTATTCAGAAAACCATTCTTACAAATTAAATTTTCAATGCACTAACAATATTGTCGAGTATGAAGCTTTGATGCTCAGTCTGAAACTTCTAAAGAAAGTTTGTGCCAAGAAAATCATGGTAAGAGGAGATTCCGAGTTAATTATCAAGCAAATAAAATGTGAGTACACAGCAAAACATCCCCATCTCAGAGCTTACAGGAATGCTATTTTGGATGCCCTTAAATGTTTCACTGAAGTTGATTTACAGTTTATGCCTAGGGGACAGAATATTTTAGCAGATGGGTTAGCTACGTCAGCAACTACGTGAAAGATACCTTTTCGTTCCACTCACCCCTACATAGTGGACGTGAAGTGCAGACCAACTGTCCCCGACAACATCAGATACTGGCAAGTATTTGGGAACGATGACCAAATTGAAGATTTTCTACAATGTAAAAATGATTTTGAGTGTACAAACATAGACCTAGAAAACGAGGATGAAAATGTAAATAGATCTGATTTTGGAAATGATAGTGTGAATAAGATAGATTTAGGAGAATTAGGTGAAGATGAGTTAGAATCTGATGTTTTGCATTTAAAAGGTAATGTTTTACCTAGGGGTTTAGTTCCTTTAGAAGACCTTTTTGATTTTAATGATGTAGCTAAAAAACCAAAAATTGAAGCTAGTGGTAAAGAGGTTGAAGACATTAACATAGGAATAGAAGAGAAGCCCAGGATAGTAAAACTTTCTATATCCTTACCTCCTGAGAAGAAACTCAAATACATCGAACTTTTCAAGGAATATGCAGACGTGTTTGCTTGGGGTTACGAAGATTTAAAATCTTATGACACAAGCATCATACAACATTGGATCCCGATAAAAGAAGACCAAAAACCTTTCAGAAAGAAGCTTAGGAGAATCAATCCCAAGTTACTTCCCATGATAGAAAAAGAAATCAAAAAGATGTATGATGCTAAAATCATAGTTCCCTTACGTTTTCCAAATGGGTTTCAAATCTAGTCCCAACCCAAAAGAAGTCTGGGGAACTCAGGCTTTGCATTTATTTCCGAAACCTAAACAAAGTTTCTCTAAAGGACAA
The DNA here is from genome assembly GCA_032191745.1 of Picea mariana. Lineage (NCBI taxonomy): Eukaryota > Viridiplantae > Streptophyta > Pinopsida > Pinales > Pinaceae > Picea > Picea mariana. The sequence goes on along the minus strand of JASDQU010310071.1, from coordinate 84,568 downwards.
CTACCCATTGCCAAAAATGGACCACATATTACAAAAGGTAGTTGGATCCAGCCAAATCTCCTTACTAGATGGTTTCTCAGGCTATAGCCAGGTTCTCGTTCACCCATATGACCAAGAGAAAATAGCCTTCACAACACCTTGGGGCACCTTCATGTACGTGAAAATGCCTTTCGGGTTGATGAACGTTGGGGCCACTTTCCAAAGAGCGATGGACATCACTTTTGTGGAAGAACTTGGCAAATTTATTGTCGTTTATCTGGAAAACGTAACTGTTTTTTCCCAATCCGATGACGAGCACTTAAGACATCTTAGACGAGTATTTGAGAAATGCAGGAAATTTGGGATTTCTCTGAATCCTAAGAAAATCCTTTTCGAACTAGAGGAAAGTAAATTTATGGGGCACATAATCTCTAAGGACAGAATTAAGATAGACCCCAGCAGAATCGAGGCCATTCAGAAATTAGAACACCCAAGAAATATCAAAGAGTTACAGTCTTTCATTGGAAAAATAAACTTTTTGAGAAGATGCATACCCAACCTGGCCGAGCTTCTCAGGAACATCACAAACACGTTAAAAAAGGACACAAAAATAAAATGGGACATTGAGTCCAAGCAGTCTTTTGAACAAGTCAAACGTGCACTCACACAGGCTCCAGTCTTGATCAGTCCAGACTTCACCAAAGATTTTTATCTTTTTTCTTTCACTTCTGAACATACCATTGCAACAGTATTACTACAGAAAAACAGCGAAGGGTATGAATAACCCATAGCCTTTTTCAGTAAATCTTTAAGAGATGCTACTTTGAATTATAAAATAATGGAGAAACAAGCTTTTGCCCTGGTGAAAGCCATAAAAGATTTTAGAGTATATATTCTCCACTCCCATACCATTGCATATGTTTCAAACATGGTAGTAAAAGACATTTTAACTCAGGACAATCCAGATGGCAGAAGAGAAAAATGGATTGCTATCATTCTGGAGTATGACATAGAGATTAAGCCTACTAAACTGATTAAAGGTTAAGGTCTAGCAAAGTTAATGGCTGAATCCAATTTCCATGATCTTGATATTAATTTCTTAGCTGCAGTAGATGAATAGGGAGAGCAGGCGACTCCAAGTGTGAAAGAGGTATTTTTGAACTCTCCATGGTACGTAGACCTGATATTTGTTTTGCATAACTTACAAGCTCCCCTTGGTCTAACCAAAACTAAAGCTAGGTTTTTGAAATTGAAAGAATTAAAATTTTGCATTCTAGAAGGTAATCTATATTGGAAGCATCCTGGAGGTATTTTGTTGAATTGTCTATTAAAAGATGAAGCTGACAGAGTATTGCAGAATTCCCATGCAGGAGACTATGGTGGTCATCTAAGCTGGAAGACCACAGCTAATAAAATTCTCAAAGTTGGGTTTTATTGGCCTACGTTGTTCACTGATGTACATCAAAAAGTGAATTCATGCCATAAGTGTCAGGTTTTCAAGGGAAAAAAGAAGTTCCTTCCTTTTCCCCTGAAACCAATCTCTGTGGAAGCTCCTTTCCAGCAATGGGGATTAGACTTTATCGGAGAAATACATCCTCCCTCTTCAGGCCAGCACAGGTGGATTCTCACTGCTACAGACTATTTCACAAAATGGATCGAAGCTATACCAAGCAGGCAAGATAATAATTGTATCATTATTAAATTTCTTGAAAATAATATCTTGTCTTGTTTTGGATGTCCTAGAAATATTATAACTGACAATGCAGTTGCTTTCTGATCTAAGAAGCTCATAGACTTTTGCAACCAGTACCATATTGGTTTGGTTCATTCCACAGCTTATTACCCTCAGGGAAATGGGTTGTCGGAGTCATCAAATAAGACCCTGGTGAATATTATTAAGAATACTTTGCAAGAAAACAAAAAATCATGGCATAACAAGTTGGTTTTCACACTATGGGCTGACAAACTGACCACTAAGAGGTCAATTGGTATGTCACCATATCAGCTGGTCTATGGCACTGAAGCAGTTTTTCCCACTTCCATAGGAGTTCCTATCATGAAATTGTTGCAAGAGATGCAAGCTGAGCCGAACGACTCCCAAAGAAGGATAAACCAAACAATCCAATTGCAGCAGTCCAGAGAAGAAGTATACAACAAAACTGAGGTTGTCCAACAAAGCATTAAAAAGATCTTTGACAAAAGAAATAAAGAGGATGACTTTGAGCTAGGTGACTTGGTTCTGAGATGGGATTCCCGAAATGAAGATAAGGGGAAGCATGGAAAATTCGGCAGTCTATGGAAGGGACCTTACATGATTCAAGCATTTAGAGGAAATAATGCCTTCTTTCTCAACAACAATGATGGGACAAATCTGCCAGGAGGACCTGTAAATGGTAGAATGTTGAAGCACTATTCAACTCTGCAGTGGTTGAAGCCCGCAGAGAAGGCCCTAATCTACTCAACAATGTCTTCCAATTTTCCAAAAATAAAACCAATCATACAACAAAGGCAACCATGGAGAAAGTTTTAGAACATCAGAAATCAGGATTCTTGGCACTTCACAAGGAGAGTACCATCCCCAGGTGGAGTCATTGTTATAACCCTATAATTTATAGGATCAACTGGTGACTGAAATTTTATCTCTTTAAGTGTTTTTGTTTGTCAAATGGTTTTTCATTTTGCAAATAATTTGAGAGAAAAGAAAAAGAAAAAGAAAAGAAAAGAAAAGAAAAAGGAAAAAGAAAAAAGAAAGAAACAAAAAGAATAAAAGTGGGCATAAAATAAATTCAATAGAGCCCCATGCAATAACAATGACTTGGTCCATACCTTTCAAGCATGGCCAAGTTCTTTTAAATTGATGTTGACACGAGTAGTGAATAAGCTTGGCTAAACTATTCAATCTTAGCCAAGTAATTTAGGTTAGTTATTGAATAAATCTGACCAAACTGCCTAATCTTGGTCAGATAACCCAAGGATAGAGTAATTCCTTAGTCCAATAGTTTAATCTGGGATAATTGTCATAGGAAATTAGGTTAGAGCATAGGGTAGTTTTCTTTATTTCAAAAAAACAAGTATGATGATTGATGTTGAACCATACCTTTGATGTTTGAAGTTTTGATGTCTAACCCCTTGGTGATTAAAACATGGAAGAGCTTGGAAAAACCCACGATCTCACTTATCCTAAGTTTTCAGAACACATACGTTGTCGCGCTCACAATTAAGCACAGCGCAGGTATGGACGGCTCAGAGGTTCGCGCCCAGATCTACGGTCGACAAATTTTTCCGAACCCCCCCGATCGTTCTACCTTTAACGATGGGGGGGTCCAAGATCAGATATAACATATGCACACATCTGGACGGCTCAGTTTTCAACGCCTAGATCCATGACTCAGATTGGATTCTGGATCCCCCCCCCCCCCGACCGTTCTACCTTTAATGGTGGGGGAGGGGGTCTGGAATGTTAGTTAACTATCGCACACAGATCTACAGTT
>JASDQU010310071.1:44577-54624 GCA_032191745.1 Picea mariana | reverse complement strand
ATGTTCTTAGGTGATGGTAGCACTATATAAAGGGGTTCAAGCAATGTAATGGGACATGAAGAGAAGTATTGTATTGTGGAGCGGTAGATCAATAGGAGGATGCCCCCTCGAAGAGGCAAGTGAACAAGAGAGGATCCCTTCCATAATAGGATCCATTGTATGGTGTTTCCCTACCTCAAGGGTTTGATAGTAATAAAAGAGATTTTGCATATTGTTCTTCTATATCTATTGTGATGTTTTTGTATTCACTCTTTGGGTTCTTAAAAATTGTAGCTCAATAGGAGGATTCCCCCTTGAAGAGGCAAGTGAACAAGAGAGAATCCATTCCATAATAGGATCCATTGTATGGTGTTGCCCTACCTCAAGGGTTTGATATAATAAAGAGGTGTTCTTCTATATTGATCTATGGATCTATTGTGTATTAAGTATTTTTGGTGATTATGTTTGCATATCTATTCAGGTTCTTAACATATTTGATCATTATGGAGACAATGATGAAGATGCTGAGGTGTTTTTTGTCTTGGAAGCAAAAATCATTAGCAACCATCCTTCTAATGAAAGTGAAATATTTTATCAAGAGCAACATGATAGAGAGAAAGAGCCATCCATTGATATACATGAGGAGATTTCTTGCCATCAACTAGCAGATGTTATCATAGGAGGCAAAAGAGAATTAGATCAACAGCCTGCATCAACCTTTCACTCACTTGTGCTTGCCACAAGCATTCAACCATATGTGAGCAGTTGTAAAGAAGAGCAAGTTTTTTGTTACCGACCTAGTAGGTTTTATCACCTATTTTATGACCCTGTAGGGGAATACATGGAGTTGCATTTCCTCGGTATATTGAAGCCTCCAAGCTTTATCTTACCTTCATCATTGGGAGGTAATCTGAAGGAGGTAATTAGTTTGTTGTCACAGTTTTGTTATCACTTGTTGATTAGTGATAGAGTAAATAAGTTTTCAATTAGGAAGTTATTTGAATGGCTCTAGTGGAAGCCTTTTTTCACCTAGCACATTGTAAAAATTAGTTAGTTTAGGATTGTACATAAATAAGGTCCTTCTAGAGAACATGTGTTTGTTTTCTTTTTGTAAGTAGAGTAGTGTACATGTCATCATGTTGTCCTCAGAAAGATGTATTTGAGCTCGAATCCTCAACCCAAAAGCTAAGGCACCATAACTGCTTGTTCTTGGCAGCTCACAGGGAGCATGCAATCCCTTGTGGAGACAATGTTATCACATGAAGTTGTTCAAGGTCATAGGTGATAACCATGAGCACATGAACAGGCGGGTGTAGTTTGCAGTAGTGGAGATCCCTTGTGTAGTTTATTTTGTCTCCATCTATGAGTGAGGTTGGAGGAGTTCCATAGTTGGCGGGCGGATAAATTCTACTAGGGGCGCTAAAATAGCAAGCGTGCCCAGATCGCAGATTGCGGGCAGATCAACTGCCACGAGTCATTTTGACGCCACAAGCTACATGGGAATTAAAATACAAAGGCAAGGAAAAGTCCAAACCGTGGTATTTCGGGGAGGCTACGTGGCGGAAGATGGTGCATTTCAGGCCCGAAAGCGGTGTGGGTCCAAATCGCTTTCAACGACCTTGAAATCACATGCTCTTACAAATTCATATCCAACAGAAACACGTGGCCACCCCCTGATAGTCAAGTCGCGTCCCAATCTGGAGGAGAGTTCAACCAATGAACAAGGATTGACATTTGCGGCCCCAAAACCACCTTCTTATTCAACGCCCAATCCATGAGTAGCATGTGGTCGCCCGCTAGTCATCCAGCCATGCTCCAATTACGAGGAGGATTTAGTTAATGAAAAAGGATTGGTAGCTGAAACCTTAACTCCATCCATAAATAGAAGGCATGGAAGCTATGGCCGAGGAGACAGAACTGTCAGCCCAAGGTACCACGATGGACGGTTTCATCTTGCAAGCCCATATTGATATGAGCTTGCGTATGATAGAAGGATACATGCACAGTCTGACAGAAGGATGCACAGGCAAAAGGCCTTGGGTGGGATGGCCAGATCACATTCCTAGATATTAACCATTGTTCTGAGTATAAAAACAAGAAAAAACCAAATCAAGAAGGGGGGTTCATAGGCCAAAGATCCGAGAGAGTTTTTGGACCAGGGCTCTGTATCTTTTAGTTTGTAAGCCTGAGGAGCATGGATTGTAAAGTATTATGTTATTGAAGTTTCCTTTGAGTTGTTTTATCGGATTGTGTTCTTAGTTTACATGTTGTTCTATTTTTCTTGTCTGTATGTAGCATCTTTGATCTATGGATTCTTGAGGCGGTAGAGGATCTATTGTCATCTTGCCCATCTATCATCATTTATCACTCAGACGCTTGTTGTTTTTATTCTTGTCTAGATGTAGCATCTTTTATCTATGGATTCCTGAGGCGGTAGAGGATCTATTGTCATCTTGCCCATCTATCATCGTTTATCACTCAGACGCTTGTTGTTTTTCTTCTTGTCTGGATGTAGCATCTTTGATCTATGGATTCCTGAGGAGGTAGAGGATCTGCTGTCATCTTTCCCATCTATCATCGTTTATCACTAAGACGCTTGTTGTTTTTCTTCTTGTGTTGATGTAGCATATTTTATTTATGGATTCCTGAGGTGGTAGAGGATATGCTGTCATCTTGCCCATCTATCAATGTTTATCACTCAGACACTTTTTTTCTTCCTTCTCCTCATCACCATATAAATCCTTTATCTGATAGGCAGTTTAAATGCCTTCACTAAGCGTGATTCTTATGAAACCATATCCCAATGACCCATGACTAATCTGCAACAACCTCTATTATCTTTTCCTTCCTTTGCATTATTTTCCTAACCCCCGACACTAAACCCACTTGAAAAAAATTTAATGTTACCAGGCTTACCCCCATTTGCAGTCTGAGGGTGACGCTTGGAGCGATAATAGGATACATGTTGATCCAGTTAAGATCCAAGTCATCCGTGACTGGCTAGCCCCGACCACACTAACCGAGCTTTAGAGCTTCTTGGGACTGTCCAACTTCTACCGACGGTTCATGTTGGGATTCTCCCATATTGCATGGGCCCTCAACCATGTGACCAAGGGCGACGAAAGGGAAAATTTCATGCTGGGGAAGGAACAACAATGAGCATTCGATGAACTGAAGCATTACTTGTTCTCAGCTCCAGTACTCTCCTTTCCCTATCTGCAACAACTGTTTTAGATTGAGACTAATGCATCTGACTATGTTGTAGGTGCATTTCTCACTCAACATGGTCATCTGATGGAATACCATAGTGAGACACTCTTAGATACTGTCCGAAAATACCCCACCTATGACAAGTAATTGTATTCCATTGTACAAGCCTTTCGTCAATGGAAAAATTACATTCTAGGAAAGGAGATGATCATCCACACTGATCACAAGCCTCTGCAGTTCATACAGACACATGGAAATTTGCAGAACGACCACCATCAAAAGTGGTCCTCCTACCTACAACAGTTCCATCTCAACATCAAGTATAAGACAGGGATATCAAATCGTGTCGTTGACTACCTCAGTCGACCTCTCGTGGCTGCACTCATCACTGTGCTCCATTCCTATGGACATGAGGCATATGAGTGGCCCCAGCTTTATCAACAAGATCTGGACTTCGCCACCACCTGTCATCTCTTGGGTATAGGTGCAACTATCACCGATTTTCACATTCAAGACAGACTATTATGCCATCTAGTCCATCTCTGTGTTCCTACAAGCGAGCGTGCAAAGCTAATTTGGGAAGCCCACTACAGTAGGATGGCATGACATTTTTGTGTGGAGAAAACTATGGTCATTCTTCAGAAACATTTTTATTGGCCAAAACTTCGATAGGACGTCAACAAGTATATCAAATATTGCACTTCCTGTTCCATTGCCAATCCATCCATCAAGAAGAAAGGCTTATACACCACTCTTCCTACTCCCGAGAATCCTTGGGAATCCATCTCAATGGATTACATGTCTGGCCTTTCATCCACCAAGCAAAGAAATGACTGCGTATTTTTGGTCGTTGATCGGTTTTCAAAGATGGCCATCCTCATAGCCTGCAAGAAGAATATCATAGCGACATATACTACCAAGATCCTCTTTGAACGAGTGTGGGTCCATTTTTGGATACCATAGACCATCATATTCGACTGAGATAGTAGGTTCCTCAACATATTTTGGTCGATTCTCTGGTCCCTTTTGGACACCAAGCTCACTAAATCCACTCCTTTCCACCCCCAAAAAGACGACCAAACACAGTTCATCAATCAAATGATTGTGCACATCCTGCACATGTACACCTCTAAGCATCCACATACATGTGATGAGATTCTCCCATGTGTTCAACACAGTTACAACAGGGCTCTCCATAGCTCCACTGGCCATAGCCCATTTCAAGTGGGGCTGGGATTTCAACCCTTGGGTCCCATTGATGTTACACTACCTCTTTACACCACACAAATAGAATCTTCCCATGTTTAGCCTGACATTGAAAAATCCACCAAATTCATTGAGTGGATTCAACATATCTTCCAATAGGTCCAGGATATTTTGCAGAAATCCAATGCTAAGTACAAGCAGTGCCATGATCAACACAGGGTACCGCACCAGTTTCAGGTTGGAGACAAAGTCTAGTTAAATTCACAAAAGGAACGTCTCACAGGGCCCCATCGAAAGCTCTTCCCACTTCGCTATGGGCCTTACACTATCACCAAGGTTGTGGGTAGTAATGCTTTTGAGCTCAACACTCCACCCTTCCTTGGCCCACACCCAGTGTTCAATGTGGACCTCCTCCAACCATGTTTTCCACCATTATTGGACACCTCATAGATCACAGAACCATTGAAACCAATAGAGCTCAACCCTAACCGCATGGCACAATCATCCACTGATCAGATATTGGACACACAGGTCAAGGGCACTTGCCAGTAGAGGATCCAACTTTATCGGGTTGTCAAGGAAGGGCAACTCTTACACCAAGGCAAGTGGCTCACTTGGGGCCAGATGCAAAATAGGTTTCCTCACTTGATGGGGTAACTCAATGCAATGGAGACCATTTCTTCCTAAAGGGGGATGATTGATCCAGGTGGATATTAGTGGCCACCCACCTATTCCAACCGGCTCCTCTTGTCTGTTTTTAGTTCAACACATTTTTTTGTACTTCTTTGTAATTGTGGGTTATACACTTCTAGGGTTGAATGAAGCCCTACACATCTTCTAGGTGGATACTAGTGACCTCTCACCTAATCCAACTGGTTTATTTTGTATGTTTTCATGTCATCACATCTTGTTGTACTTCCAAGGCCATTTTGGAGCCCTAAACAGTGTTTTTTTTACTCGCCACAGTCAAATTGTAGACAGAGTTAGAGTTTGATGGTGTAATGTGTAGTTCTCTGAAATACCTTTCCAATGGGCTATCACGCGCCTAAAACGAAGGCCGTATGAAAAAGTTACGACCTCGAGAAGTTGAGGTACCAAATTACCCATAGGGGCCCACATGACTTTTAGCGTTTCACCTCCTAGGGTTAGGTTTTTGGATGTCTAGGGTTTTTTCATTCATGAGTAATATTAGAAAGGCCTCTAGAGACTCATTGTAATTTTTTCTTCTCAAATGGATGCACGTAGAAGCCACATCTCTTCTGAGAGATAACTACCACCATTCAAGCAAGTGTTCCAGTTCTGCAGTTTTATAGTTCCATCATATTTCATTTATTCAATAGAAAATATTGTTCACTAGATATTTGTGTGGTTCTTCATATATCTATTTTTATTGTATTCCGTCTGTTACTCGATTCATTTCGCTCCTAAATCTGGATCATACATTCAACCCATGATTGTTCAAAGTGGCCATCAAGGGGCCACCAACGTTTCCAAAGAAAGAAAAAGTACAAGAATCCCTTCAGGCAGGGGTCCCTTGGTTGGTATCCTCAAGAACTTTGGCCATATATACCAACCCCGACACACCTTACATACATGCACACACTTCAATTGGGTATATTATAATATATATTTTTATTTTTTATTTTTTATTTTTATTTTTATTATTGTTTTTTTGTTTGTTTATTTTATTTTATTTTGATTGTTTTTATTTAATTTAATCTTATTTATTTATATTTAATTTATTATTTCATTTCATTTTCATTTATTTAACATTTTTTTTCATTTTATTAATTTAACTTTTAATTTATTAATTTGTTTATTTTTTTATTTAACTTCATTTTTAGTTTTTCATGAATTTATAATTTCTCGCAAATAAAATAAACAACAAACATGGATTGGCCTAATGGTTAAAATAGTGTGTTTCATCCTCGAAGGTCATAGGTTCAAATCTAGTGAGGGGTATGATAATTTTAGTAAATTTTATTTTTATTTTTAACTAGTGGTAAGTTTTGTTGTTTTTAACTTTGTAAATAATTTTTCTACCTTTTTTTACTCTCATTGTATTATATTTCTTTTTTTTCTTATTTAAAAAAAAAAAGGAAATTACAGAAAATTGTGCTACAAGTCATGGGTCCCACACCGCCTGGATTCTGGTTTAGACTATTCATGGGAACTGGTATATCTAATTAGCTAAGAATTTAATCCTTTCATGAATGTGGGATGTCTTTTTGCAGGATAAAGTTCGATGGTCCAGATTCACCCGCAAGCTTAATCAATGGTTGTTGAGTGACAATTTTGAAACAGTCATAAATTTTTTTACAAGTGTCAGAATGAGGCCCATGATACCTCATTGGAAAGACACCCACGAATTTGGGGGGAAATTGGCCACACCAACTTCAGGAAGCCATATCTGGAGCTACGAGCAATGAAATTAGGCCTAGGAGGGATCGATGGAAAGATAGAGCAGAGAAGAACATGTTGGGATATAAATTTATAAAATATTTAAAGCATAAAAGATCCAAAAATGAAAAACACATACATAACCCAAATCTGATTGAAGAAATGACTATGCAGACTTCAAGAAGTCATATCGCAAGATACACACAGCGAAATTGAGCCAGTGATAGCTTAATGGAAATATGAGATAGAGGAGAAGAAGCTAGAAGGATCCTTAATAGCAGGAAACATCCAGAAACACCAAGAAATGAGGAGTCTCTTATGGACAATCAATTGATTGAATTGAGTAAAGGGGAAAAAGCTAATGAAAACCCAAATAAGTACAACTTATGGTCAAAAAGGGAGGGGAAGTCTAGTACATCAAATCATCCCAACAAAACAAAAAATTCTGCTAAAGTTGTGGTTTCTAGTAGAAAAGAAAAATAGGAACAAAACCCTCAAACAATGATTAAGACCCCTGTTCCAGAAATTAAGGAGTTTCTGAAATCTCCCTCTTCTTTTAGATTTGAAAATGAAATTCAAAAGATAAAAATTCCAGTACCATTTTTAGAGCTGATTAAAAATGAAGAGCTCAAAATATATCTCTCCAAGATGTTGCAACCCGAATCTTCCTCCAATTCCACAGACTCAGTGAACCTACAAGATGAAAAAACAATAGTCATATTGAGACCTTTGGTAGAACATAGGGATGACTCTTCTCCTCCATTCTACACATCATTGAATATTCATGATAACGTTTTGCATAATTGCTTGATGGATTCAGGTTCATCTCATAACCTTATGCCTAAAACTATCATGGATGAACTTGGTTTAAAAATTACAAAAACCTATCATGACCTATACTCATTTGACTCTAGAAAAGTGAAATGTCTTGGAGTGATCAAAGACCTAGTTGTTACCTCGTTTCAATTGCCCATGAAGAGTGTGGTCATGGATACTATGTTGTTTGATGTCCCCCCTAAGTTTGGGATGCTATTGTCAAGATCTTGGATCAAGAGACTAGGGGGAACTTTGCAGATGGACCTTTGATATGCCACTATTCTTGTATTTGGAGGAGATCACATAAGGCTTTATAGGGAAGCACACCTAGCTTACATCATCAGTGATGAAGCTAATCCTACAAACCACCCCATTTTTGCAGTTGACACTGATTTAGGATCCAGTATATTACAACTCATTGATGCTCCTCAATCACCTATTTAAATCAAAAAACAACCTATCAAAACTTGTGAGACACCTCCTCAAAATACCCGAGTGTGGAAGATATTTTTTCATGGGGCCTCTTCTAAAGAAAGTGCGGGTGATAGAGTGGTCCTTATTTCCCCTACTCAAGAAATCATATCTTTGTCTTATAAACTAAAATTTGAAACTACAAATAATGTAGCAGAGTATGAGGCTCTTGTTTTGTGTTTGAGGGCTACTAAAGATAAGAAGATTAAGGAGTTAGCAGTGTTTGGAGATGTTGAACTAATAGTACATCAGGTTAAAAATATATATCAAGATAAACACCCCAGGTTAAGGACTTACATAAATGAATTTTGGGATCTTATTGATATTTTTTTCTCAGCTTTTAACATCTCTTTTGTTCCAAAAGACGAAAATGCTATGGCAGATTCTTTGGCTGTTTCTGCAAGTAATTTTAAAATCTCAATGCCCCACAAGATCAAATATTATGTGGAAGTAAAGTATAGACCCTATATACCCAACAATGTCAAACATTGGAAGGTCTTTGAGGATGATCTTGAGATTAAGAGATTTCTGGAAACTATGGAAGAGTTTTCTGCTCTTCACATTGATCAAGATCATGATGATACAAAAATCCCTCATGCTGGTATTTTCCTCAATAAAATTACATACCACAAGATTTTCCAAATTCCCAGTAACCATATTCCAAAAGTATTGGTTCATTTGGAGAGATTATTTGATAGAAATGATGTTGATGTGAAGGTGAAAGGTTCAAATGAAGAAGTTGATGTGACAGAATGCAACTTAGGTACATAGGAAAATCCCAAATATGTCAAATTATCTAGCAGTTTATCAAAAGAGCAAAGGGATGAGTATGTTAAGTTATTAAAGGAGTTTTCTGATGTATTTTCTTGGAAGTATGAATATCTACAAACTTATGATACAAGCATCATTGAGCATAAGATCCCTTTGAAAGATGAGGCCAGGCCATTTAGGCATAAACTTAGACTGATAAATCCCATGTTGTTGCCTATTATGGAAAAGGAAGTTAAGAAGCTGCTTGATGCCAAGATCATCATAACTTTAAGGTACTCTAAGTGGGTGGCTAACTTGGTCCCTGTGAGGAAAAAGAATGGTGAAATCAGAGTTTGTGTTGATTTCAGAAATTTGAACAGAAGTTCCAAGAAAGATAATTACCCCTTGCCAAAGATGGAGCATATTTTGCAGAGGGTGACTGGTTAATCAAGGATGTCTATGATTGATGGATTCTCAAGCTACAATAAAATCTTTGTCCTACCTGAATATAGAGAGAATACAACTTTAACTACTTCTTGGGGCACATTCATGTATGCTAAAATTCCCTTTGGTCTAATGAATGCAGGAGCAACCTTTCAACGAGCAATGGATATTGCCTTCATTTGGAAGAAGGAAAAATTTGTGGTCATGTCTCTAGATGACATTACAGTGTTCTCAAGATCTGATAAGGAACATTATCATCATTTAAAGAAAGTTTTCCTGAAGTGTAGAAAGTTTGGGCTGTCCCTCAATCCTAGGAAGTCTTTGTTTTCTATGAAAGAAGGCAGGTTATTAGGACACATTGTATCAACAGAAGGGGTAAGGATTGATCCAAGTAGAGTAGAGACCATCCAGATTGTGTCTCTTCCTAGACCCAAGAAGGAGATCCAGTATTTCTTTAGTAAAATAATTGTTTTGAGAAGATTCATCTCTAACTTTGTTGAATTGGTTAAGTACATCACAACTATGCTTATAAAGTGAAATGATGTGAAATGGATTGTTGAAGCTTGGAATTATTTTGACCAAATCAAACAAGAATTGAATGAAGCACATGTTCTCATCAACCCTAATTATTCAAAGGAATTTCTGATATTTTCTTTTTCCTCACATGACACATTAGTTGTTGTCCTTCTTCATAAAAACATAGATGGGATGGAGCAACCTATTTCCTTTTTCAGCAGGGCATTGAGGGATGTAGAGATGAGGTATGATATT
>JASDQU010310071.1:19584-36312 GCA_032191745.1 Picea mariana | reverse complement strand
ACCAAACATCCCTTTTTACCTCTGCTATCACCATTCTCAGCCAACTGTAGAGCTCACAACTTCTTTTACTAAAGACTAAGCAAACCTTGTTGTCAAGCCACCGTGTCTATCTCTGATTAGGCTTTTTCTTCCTGCGCTATGAATTTTGTTGTGGATCCCCTGTTTTGGCTCTGCAAACCCTGTACATCAACTCATAAATGTTATCTACTTACCTCACAACTTGTATTGGTTGATTACCATTAAGATTTCCTTTTTAATTTCAATTCTAAAGTCTATCTATGTTGATAATTGAAAAAATCCTTGTTGATAAAGTTGTGATGATTTTGCAAATGATGGTGAAGTGTTAAACTAAATCTTTTGCAACTGCTTTCTCCTTTCTTCTCCATTTTTCTATATGGTTTTCTTCCATTGCTAAATATAATTCATCCTTTCATAAGTATAGGGGTCAAACAGGCTGAAGAACATTAAAACCCTAGACAAAAGCCAGCTCTGAAAAAGATTATCCCTCCAAACCCTAAGACCTTTGTCCTTATGTTTTTCCTCTTGCATCACTCAAATTGTTGTCTTAGTTTTCTTCCTAAATCAACAAATGGATACGCCATATAAGAAGAAGGCATGCAAGGGTGGGTGTTATAGAAAAATCCCCTTGCAAATAGGTGAACTTCCTCTTGGATCCTAGACCCCTATAACCAATACAGAAAGGTGCTAATGTTGGACACTAGCATTCCTTCTAACGAAGATAATCTAGTCAAGGAAGAAGAATAAAGGAGTATAAATACCTTTAACGACGTTTTTCCTTGCTCGATCCAAGATGTTATTGATCTCCAATCTCTTAAGAAGGTCTTGCAATCCAATGAGCAACAACAACAAAGCATACTTCCTATTCTACCATGATTAGCTTCAAAATAGATCTATCAAAAGAAACAAGTTCATGAAACATACAAAAACTTGAAAGAAATAGGCCAAGCACACACACACACATATATATTAATGAAAACAAAGAAAAGTGCTTACAACTGTAGATGCAAATGCAACAACCTCACCAAGCTCTCTTTGTCCAAACCCTTTCTCAAAAGTTCCACAATCATAATGACTATACTTTCACTGATTATTCTCCCTTATGAGATCATAAGTTTGATGCCTTCAATGTCTCCCCTTCACCATGAGGAAGCCTCCTTATATAATCTTTGAGAGGCCCAACCACCTTAGAGATTCTTGGGATAGGTTGAGGATCTTTATCCATCAGTTGTGGATCCTCCCTAATATCTAGCCTTGACCTCAGATTCGAATCAAACTGACTTCAGAGATAAGGGGGATCTTCCCCTGATTTCCTCAACAGCACAACACTCCCTCAGAATGGTGCACAAAGCACTGCAATGCTCCCCCAAAGGAAGGCAAGGAGCGCTAGTGCTCCCTGCTAGTGGATAGGGGAGTGTTTCCCTTCAAAAATGATTTTCAAGTGGTATTTCTCAAGGAAAAATATTTGTACTCTTCGTCAAATGAGATATCCTTCTTTTAACCAGTTTCCGAGGATGTCTCAAGTGTTCCTATGATGTCATTCGAGATATGACATAGGCAAGATGACATTATGATATTTGTGACATTTGTGGCCAAAGTGTGACACTTGCAACACTTGTAATGATGACAATAGGTCATCATTGAAGTGATTAATTTTGATGTGTAATAGATTTCCCCCCAAAGTGAGAAGTTAGAAGATAGAAACTAATAACTGAAGTACTTTGTAGAATTTTTTGAGAAAGGGTATAGACTCGGAGAACCTGGTCGAAGATGCATACAACCATCAGACAAATGTTATGATATGTTTCGAACCCATGGCAGGCATACCTATGCTTGATTGATAAATACTTCTAAGGTATGGCCGCCATAAGATACATTGTGGATCCATAATTATATTGATAAAAAGGTATACCCACCAAATATACAATGTGGATCTATAATTCCATGACATGAACTTATCGTAGCCACGAAAAACACATACTGGATCTACAAGACGAAAAGACATAGCCACAGACCAATACAAAGTGGATCTATGTGACAGTATATGTATCAATATTCTCAAAAGAAACTCTGTCGCAACCTAGGCAAAGTATATATCAGAGTGATCACTCAACCCAGGGTCTTCTTACCAATCTCAATATAGTACGAATCTAACCATGTGAATAGATGTCTTGATGTCAAACATGATTACCGGTCAATGAGGTAAATCGTTAACAAGTGCGAGAGAAATCACCATTGATGTTAATGATTCCCAAGGTACCCGAGTACATTCCAAAGAATGTGAATAAATGAGATGAAGTCGAACATTCGTGGAATCATCCGATCAGAGGTCAATGATGTAAACCTACTATCGAAAGCGAGGAGGCCTGCCATTGAGGCATGCAGGTCCCAATGTACTAAATGGTTTCTAGGTCTAGTTCTCGGATAATGTATTGAAGTCGATGGGAATAGACTCGTTGAAGGAGGGCCTTGATGTATCCCCCATCAACGAAATGAAACTTACATAGATATATAATGTGGTGAATCAGATGAGAATGGACTGACACAGGTGTTGAAACAAGAAATTTGTGATGGTTGACTCTCGAGGTAGATACTTCCCTTAAACACTGAGGCACAACAACAGAAACATGACATGGACCAAAACATGATGATGCAGTGGATACTGTGACTTTCGTCGGGTGACCCAAAGGAGTAAATAAACTCAGAGGATTGGTTCAATGCAAAGGTTCAGTGGATTAAAATGTATGCAAAGACAAAGTGTCATGTTCAAGGGCGACCATAAGAGTGACCTGTGATGTTTTCAAAAACTGCTTGGCTTGCTTCCTTCAAATTCTTTCCCCCATCCAGATAGACGAGTACCTATTTTTAATTTAACGAGCTTGAGGAGGGTAACATGTGATCGATATAACTCACCTTCAGTAAGTCCCTCTTCCCTTGTTTAACAAACTGGAAGAAGTAATGGTTCAGTCCCATATGGGCCCTTCAATGCATGATTTTTTTAAGGAGTCCAGAGAAGGTAAACTCAGTGGTTTTTCATGTTTAGAGAATCTGAAAAGAACTCAAAGATGACTCCATGGTTGTCCTTTTTCGTAATTTTAGTCTTGCGAGGTCGAAAAAGAGATAAAATACCACTCGAAAGACACCCTTTCAAACCTTTTAACGAGTGTGAAAGGAAGCAAGATCACTCGACAATCTTTTCATGTTTAGAGATTTTGAAAAGAGCTTAAAGGAGACTCCAAGGGGGTTCCTTTTTTATATAACCTTTATGAGTCTGAAAAAGTGATAAAAGTCTACTCGGTTACATTCTGATGTATTTTTTAGCATGAGAAAGAACAAATACTAAGCTCGGTATTGGTTTCATTTTTACACAAGCTTGAAACAAAATTAAACTATGCTTGTAAATTACCAACGTAATTTCCAAAGGTAGGGATACCCATGGATGGTTGGTACTCTACCCCCAACTTGAAAAGCTAGTGGCATAACTCCAAAATAATAATCAAAGGCTGGAGACATGCCACCCCCAAGCTTCAATTCATTCACTGACTTTGAGGTTGTCAACAATTTCTATACTAGATGGAGAAAAAGGATAAGGGTGGATGAAATGAAGGTTCAAATACGAGACCTAACGAAATACTTGACTCGACATCTATGATATTTAGAGAAAGACTCGACCTGAAGGGAGAGGCGACTGTTTCATTTTTTAACGAGCTTGACATAGGAAAAGAACTATGCTTAAGACTCCGGGTTCAATCCCCATATTTATGTTTCATTTTTTAACGATCTTGCTACAGAGAATAAAAACTATCCTCAAGGCCTCTATTTCATTTTTTAACGAGCTTGCCAGAGAGAATCAAAACTATGATCGTGACCTCTGTTTCATTTTTTAACGAGCTTGCCACAGAGAAGAGAAACTATGCTCGTAGCTTCTGTTTCATTTTTTAACGAGCTTGACACAGAGAAACGAAACTATGCTCATGACTTCTCCTTGATCATGGCTTCCAAGAGGACAATGCTCTGGAAGGAACACATGTCAAGGGAAAAAAATTGGTCATGGCTTCCAAGAGATCTTCATTGGATGGAAGAACAATGCTCTAGAAGGAACACATGTCGAGGGTCGCATCAGGGGTAAGGAGATCATGCTCTAAATACCCTACTGAAGAGATAACCATGTCGACTGTTGGATCTAAGTCATCTTCATAGGAAACAGAAGGCATGGGAAATAATGCCACATAATTGACTTGTGGTGGGGGCAATAGCATCTGCATAAAAGAACCATTTAGGGAGGTAATTGGGTTGGTAATCAAGTTAGGACCAATGCATGAAAGTTGATCAATAACCACAACTCTTCCATCGTGAGGGAAATATATCACACGAAAAAGAGTGGACACAATAGCTTTCATGGCATAGACATAATCTCACCCAAGGAGTAAATCGAAATCCAAGGGGTCCTGGACTACCATAACATTAATAAAGACATTTTTCCCTCCCAAAGTTATGGAAAATTGAGGAAGGACTCCTAAAGGGTGACCGGTTCTTCTATTAAAAGCGAACAGATTCTGGGTAACTGGGACAAGCTAAGGATAACCCAAATCTTACCAAGCAATAGAGGAAAAATACTAACGAATGAACCTTCATTTATCAGTGTATGAGGAATGTCCCGACCACAAACCTGTACTGTAATCTTGAAAGGAATGTGAGAGGGAAGACGAGGTCTAGTTAGCACACCCCAATAAAAAAGGATGGCCTCATTACTTGGAGGGGGTTTCGCGGGAGAGGGAGGAATTCCCCCCAGCATGGTAGATTATGTATCAACGAGAAAAACATGGGCATAATCGGATTTACTCTCTAACAGGAGAGTAGGATCGACTGATAATGACATCAAATCAACCACTTGGGTTTCATTCTCAAAGGGGAGAATGGGTCAACAGATGGAAATGCATTGATCGCTTGGGTTGCACTCTCTAACAGGAGAGTGGGATCGATCAAGGATGGGATCGGATCGACCACTTTGTCAACTGGCCCAACTATGGATGTGACCAAATTGACTACATGATCAATCGGATTGACCGATTGAGGGACCAGATTGATCATTCCATCAACTACAAGTGGGTCGAGAGTAAGCTTTCTATAAGAAGCTGGAAGTTGAGGCTGGGAAACAGTCATGTCGTCCAATAATTTTGAGGCTTCGTCCATATGGGGGAAAAGGTGAGTTTGATGACTCCCTTCGCATAACCGACATGGGAACTTGACTATACTTTTCTTCTTCCCATTGGTATCCTGACTAGTTGAAGGGAGGTCATCAACATGTTGTTCAAAGGTTGACGACATGGGTTGGCGAGGGCGTGTAGACCATGCTTCTATAACCTTGGATAGACCAGTGCAATTCTTAAGAAGATGGATACCCTTACAAAGCTTGCAAGGGTATTTGGGCTTATCGATTGTTTGGGTGATCTGGGCATCATCAACACTCCCATTACGATTATCAGAAACTGGTTGTTTTCCAACATGTCCGACATTGGTTGGAAGTTTGGAACCTTGCTTATTTTTCTTCTTATTATTATTCCTTTTCTTATTCTTCTTATCCAACGGGTTACTAGCTTCAAAGATTTCACCCGACGAAGAAGGTGAAACGGAAGAAGAACTTGCAAGTGAAGAAGGCAAAGGAGATCTTACTGGTGAAGAAGGTGAATGATCAACATGAGGTTGATGTTCTTGGAGGGAAGTTCTTACAACCGAAGCACTAGCTTCATTCGGAATTACCTGAGTGGAAAACAACCATACCAGTAATCCAATTGTGAGACCTAGAAGGCTCAAAGTAGTGATGTTAAGAGGACCAATGTTTCCGTAAGAAGGAAAAACAAAAGGTTCCCCTGGCAAAGGGGTTCCTTCATTGGTCGTTTCGGGAACTGACACCATTAAAAATAGATCCAACCTAGAGTCTTCTAGGGAAAACAAACAACACATGCTAAAAATTTAGGAAGCAAACAATAAAACAAAACCTTCTCATAATGAACACACTAGTTGGTGATGAAATCCAACATCGCAGGAACAATGTAAGAAGGGGTTGAGATAGAGCGAGTGGAAAAGTTGCGTTGAAGACCTTCTTAACGGACTTACACGCTAGTGCAAGATCCCACACATAATTGTGGGTATACCCTCCAAGGAGCCCGAGTGAGTTTGGCCAACGTCGATTCCAGGTACCATGAAGACTTTCCCCTCCAAAGTCACCTCATGTAAATACCCTAAAGAGATAGGCTACTAAGGTTCCCAACTACCACAGTGATGCCTGGGGAAAAAATCGACAATCCGATGCACGCACAAAGGCAAGCTATCTAGCCTGAAATCACCTCGAGAGGATCCCACACATAAACATGGGTATACCCTCAAGTGACCCCCAATAATATGCGCAATATCTACACTAAGACCAACAAAGCAGGGCGAGTAACTCTGTCCACCCTAATGTGACCTCGTGATTGACCCTTGTGTTAGAAGGGATTCTCAGGACAAAATGTAGCAAGTGGATTTCATCTCTCCCTAAATCAAGATTCTATGTTTGTTTACAACTTTGGAAGGTTATCTTTCACACCTATTCCAAAGCCCTACACCCTACGTTAATGTAGGTTTGCTACCAGAAAATATAAAAATGTCTAATAAATTTTATTTTAGCGCTTGAATTTTAAGGTTGTTGTTTACTCAAGAGGAAAATGGCATGGACTAAATGATATTTTGACCGACTCTAAAAAATTCAAAGAAATGAGAATGCAAACATTTCACTTCGATGAAAGCTATATTACGAGAAGGAGAAAACATTTATCATTCCCAGATGTGCAATGTCCCAAAATGCCAAAACCATACAATTTCGTTGCTTCAAATGCAAGCTAGTTTCACAACCCAAAAGAAAGAATGAAACTATCTTCTTTGTTTGATTCTAATGTATAAATAAATTAAATACAAATCCTTTGATGCTCCACTACTTTCAATCAGAAGAAAGAGTCATATGCAGATGCAAAAGATACAAAGCGACAAACGTTTCAAACAAAGAATGCACTCAAATCAATGAGAATTGAAAGAAAACAAGTAGAAAATTGTTCTAACAAGAACTCAATCAAGGATTCAAAAACTGACAAGCATTCAAGGAGTACAAGAAAATGCAGAGAAGAATCCAAGAAAAGACAGGGAGAAAGAGGAATCACTCAAACCGTCCCGACAAAACAAGCAGCTAGAAAGGGAAATTTCACATTTCTGAAAAAGTTTCAAGCTCCAATCAAGATAATAAGGGGTGATAAGCACCAAATATCAACCTAAATAAATTTACAAACCAATCACAAAGTTTGGGCAAATATTTCCACAAAACAGGCTGAGAAAATCTGAGCATAAAAGAGCAAAAATCCTCCAAAAAGGAGATTAGCGCTCCCTATCTCAAGGGTACAGAGCGTTGTAGTGATACCTAAATAAATTTAGTGGAGCACTAGCACTCTGATATGGCCTATAGGGGGACGTGGATTCACCTAGAAATTAAAAAAAAAATAGTCAAAATAAAGAAGAAAAACTCACCCAAAATGCACAAAAATTAGTGAAAATGCAAGTGAAGATAGGAGAAAGCTAATGGATGATGAAAAAATAGTCCAACTGATATGAAAGGTGGAAAAAGGGCAGTGACAACCCAGGAAAAACAAATCAATTTCGTTCCCCAGTGGAGTCGCCAATTTATGTTACAGGAAAATCCCCCTGTGGACAGGTGAACTTCCTCTTGGATCCTAGACCCCTATAGCCAAGATAGAAAGGTGCTAATGTTGGACACTGAAATTTATTCTAACGAAGCTAAAATAGTCAATGAAGAATAATACATTATTATAAATACCTTTAATGACATTTGTCCTTTCTCAATCTAGGCTGATATTGATCTCCAAGCTCTTCAGAAGGTCCTGCAATCCAATGAGCAACAATGACAAAACATACTTCCTATTCTACCATGATTAGCTTCAAAATAGATCTATCAAAAGAAACAAGTTCATGAAACATACACAAACTTGAAAGAAACATGCCACACACACACACACACACACACACACACATATATTAATGAAAACAAAGCAAAGTGCTTACAACTGTAGATGCAGATGCAACAGCCTCACCAAGCTCTCTTTGTCCAAACCCTTGCTCAAAAGTTCCACGATCATAATGACTATACTTTCACTAATTATTCTCCCTTATGAGATCATAATTTTGATGCCTTCAATGTCTCCCCTTCACCATGAGGAGGCCTCCTTATATAGGCTTTGAGAGGCCCAACCACCTTAGAGATTCATTGAATAGGTTGAGGATATTTCTCCATCAATTATGGATCCTCCCTAAGATCCAGCCTTGACCTCAGATTTGAATCAAACTGAATTAAGAGATAAGGGGGATATTCCTCTGATTTCCTAAAAAACACAACGCTCCCTCAAAATGGTGCACAGAGCAGTTCAACACTCCCCCAAAGGAAGGCAAGGAGCACTAGTTCTCCCTGCTAGTGGGTAGGGGAGCGTTGCCCTTCAAAAATGATTTTCAAGTGGTTTTTCTCAAGGAAAAAGATTTGTACTCTTCATAAAATGGCATATCCTTCTTTTAACCAATCTCTGAGGATGTCTCAAGTGTTCATGTGATGTCGTTCAAGGTACAACATATGCAAGATGATATTATGATATTTGTGACACTTGCGACATTTGTGGCCAAAGTGCGACATTTGCGACACTTGTAATGACGACAATAGGTCATCATTGAAGTGAGTAATTTTGATGTGTGACAGTGGGGGCATAGTGAGGACTGAACCCTATGGCATGCAGTTATTTCCTACTAAACCTCTGATCAAAGAGGTCTTCCAAAGAGTTGGATGTTTCAATTTTTGTCAGAAGATGCAGAGGGGGCACCCTGAGGTAGCTAGAGAGTTTTCCTTGAATTTTGATGGAACCAAAAATATGGTGGGAACTTTTGAACTGGAGGTATATAAGGAAACCATTGCAGCAACCATTGAGATACCAAACACTGGTGAAAGATGGTTTAAGTCCATGAATCTAAATGCAACCTTCTCTAAAGAGTTCCTTAAACCAGAATGTCAGGGAGATAACCTATCAAAGGGAGTGCCTAGGAGCCACTTGGTTGAAGGATTTTATAATATTCTAAGGGTGATACAGATATATTTCACCTGTGAGGGAAAATTCAATGTGATTTACTAATACCACATTATACTTTTGCTGCACTTCACATTCAAATATCTCATGAACCTACCTTTCTATTTGTTTAGGAATATTGGTAAAATGGCTGACAGGGTCCAAGCCAAGTCCAAGGCTATGGAAACAAGTGTTTTTCACTCAGGATTGATTAAGATGCTTGTGATGGAGGAGTTGAAGAAGAAACATGGATTGGGAGTAGTTCATTGCCTCTACACATTTGCAATTGAATGTTGCTCCTACTCCACAATCTAAAGTGCAAAGACCTCTTCAAGTTGATAGCACTGCTCACACAGAGACAAGTAGAAAAAGGAATGGAAAACACATTGCTAAAAATTATAAAGCTCCTAAGAAACAAGAAGAAGGTGGAGCTCATCATTCTCCACAAAGGGAATTTTCACCCCAACTAGCTCCAAAATTAGCATAAAATCCATCAGCTAAAGCCACAGGAAAAAGAGGAAGAAGGTTACGCTTCCCCTCACCATCTACTACAATTGAAATTAATGCTAGGAGGCCCTTCACCAGGTCATCATCCAAGAAGGAAACTATTGAAAAAGAGGTCATAACAGAAGCTCCTATCAAGAGGAAGGATAAAGGTAAAATTGAGACTGTTGAAAAACATATTGAATTCATAGACATAACCACTCCCCTTGAGAACCCTGCCTTCAAAACACTGATCAAACAACTCAGAGAAGCCAGAAAGGAGATTTCTCACTTGAAGGGAGAAGGGTTGGCTGAGAGGAAAAAGTTGAAAGATCTGATGGATATATATCTGGACACTATTGATAAAGCCAGGTTTACAACAAAGAGATTTATGCCCCTCCATAGGAAGCTTAAGAATTTATACAGGTAGAATAGGGATTTATAATATCAAATCAGAAAATTTAATCTGGAGTTGCAACCTTTCAAGAAAGAGTTAGCCGAAAGAAATTTGACTGTGTTGGCCCAAGCTTCCACCAGAGGGAGTACCAGACTCAAGAAGTGAAGTGAAATGTCTTAAAGAATCTCAGTTTTGAAAGTGGTTATCCCTTCATTTTTGAATATTTTGGGGAAAGTATAATGAATATAGTTTTGTTTTCACTCATTCACCATATTATAAGGCTTCTATAGGCTTACTTAACTCTGGGAAAAGTTTTTGGGTGATTTTGGCTCAAACTAGACAAATTGGACAACTACAGGACATTTCACAGTGCTTGGCGCTGCGAACTAGTCTACACAGTCGGACGATGCAAAATTTGCTAATAAATCTGCTGCAAACTGATCTACACAGTCAGACGTTGTAAAATTTGTTGCGAAAGCCGCTGCGAACTGGATGATACAGTCATCACTACAAGATTTGTTGCAAACTCCTATTTTGATGAGTTTAGGAGGATCACTGGTCACCAGATGGCTAGTGGAGCATGGCGCAACTATTTGAAGGCTAGTTAAAGATGGAGGATACCTGGAAACAAAGGAAATGCGCTCAAAGGACACCTCACTATACAAGATTATGGTGTTAGGATAGTTGCCAACATTATCCTTTTTTATTAAATTTTGTTTTTTCCACTTTGTACAGGTGTAATATTTTCATCTTTAGGTGGAAGAATCATATGGTAGAGGATCAAGCTCGCATTGTATGTTATCATTCCTTGTTTAGGATATAAATGCAACATTAAAAGAAATTTTGTATGTTCTAATGGTTGATGTAAAATACCTTTTTAATGATTTTAATGAAACAAAGCTTACTCTGGTTTTGATGTATCAGACTTGATGAAATCTTGTTTAATGGAAATTAGCTTTCTTTTTGCCATCTTATCTCTCTCACTTTGAAATTTTACTATCATTGAAGGATTCAAATGATATTTTGTAGTTGTATGACAATGGATGTTTGATTGTGATATTGTTATAGCTTTCTCGGAGTTTTGTTTGCTTAGATTTAAGAAGTTCTTGTATCTAAAGCATTTCCCTCCTTTGTCTATTGGCATAGCCTAAAGATAGTGGTAGATTCACTTCATTTTCTTACTAATTATTCCTCCTATCCACACTAATCCTCAAAACCATGATCTAAGTTAAACAAGACCTCTTTCGCTGAAGTATTTCATCTAGAATTTTCTTGTGTTTTGACATTGTTGAACTGAGTTTTATCCATTTGACACCACATTTTAAGATTTATCTCATAAACCTATTGATGGGTACTGATCTTTCACTTTAGCAGTCAAAGTGTAACTTTTAGTGCTAACATAAGGGAGTGTTGATATATGGCATCATGGATAGTTAGTGGACAAACATTTTGTAGAAGGAGAATGGTCTAGGTAGAACATATTGTTGGTGGACAGGCATTCTCCCTATGGAGAATGATCCTAGATTGACATATTGTTGGTGGACAGACATTATCCCAGTGGAGAATGGTCTAGGTTGACATATTTTTGATGTACCATGGATTACTATTCTCCTGGGGAATTTCCCAGACATGTAGAATGGTCCAGGACAACTATTCTCCTGAGGCTTTGCCTGGACAGGTAGAAAGGTCTGTCTCTCTGAGCTCATAGTAGTGACCAAAGTGGGTAGATTACTACAAGACATACATTTTCCTCGAGTTCATAGTAGTGGCCAGAGAGGGGGAAATGGTCCAGGACAATTATTCTTCTAGGACGTATGTCCAGATTAGAAGAATGGTCCTTGTAGCCCATGGCATGGATTTCAACATCTGGGAGGAAAGTCATTCTTCTAGGACATATGTATGAATTAGAAGAATGGTCCTTGTATCCCATTGTGGGGCTTTCAACATCTATTGGGACAATCATTCTTCATGTGTCATAGGTAGTGACCAGGATAAGAAGAATGGTCCCTATATCACTATGTTGAGTGAGTGAATTATGTGAGACACTCTTTTGAGTGTGCTAGTTCCAACACATGACTTATTCAAAATCATTCCTGATTACTCAGATGGAGTATGGCATCGAGAGATGATACAGACGATGATATATTTTTTATGCCAAGATGTTATCAAATGATACTGATAGTGATGATGATGCTCGTGACTTGATTTACGTGATCATGAGATAGCCTATGTGGCTATAATGGTGCTACCTATAGAATGTTCTGCAAGACTATGTGAGCCTTTCCCATACCATGTTCAATGGATGGATGTGTTTGAGACCATTACAGTTAATACCTCCCTAGCTAGGAGGGAGTGTTGGTATTATGGCATCCACGTGAGGTATTGACATCCATATGTAACCTTTGGCTAGAATAGAATATTCTGGAAGCAAGAGAAATCTTAAACAGATGTGTAAAAACCCTAAAAGACAAGTCGACTCATTAGAATAAATAATATTAAAGTATTACCTTCCAAAAGGAGAATTCGACCTAGAATGTTGATAAGGAGCGCTATAAATAGAAGGCTCTAGAGCTCATTTGGAGACACACACACTCTCACTCAATATAAGAAGTGCACAAATCTAGAGGAAGGAGTGCAATTGTGACGACTGTAGTTGGGTATTGGTTTTGGTCTGTGGTTTGGGACATTTTGTTTGGTGCCCTATCTTTGGAGAAAGGTGCACTCTCTTGGTTATTTGTTGGGTCTAGTGCTGCTTCCAGAATCATTCTATCTGTGTGCCTATGGTTGGGTGACAATATTGTGATATTGTCTATGGTGAAACGAGCACATTGAATATTTTAACACTAAGGAGGCTCGACCATACCCTTAGTCGCACTACCCAATTACCCAGGCACTAGAGAGTATCTTCCTGAGTGTTGTTCTCGATGTCACTATAGCAGTCAAGCGATTGATCAAATGATCTAGGGTCGGTTTTAGGAGACCTATGGGACTCCTGATATACCTAGTAGTACGTGTGAGTGATGGTCATGTACAGATTATGTCTGATGCAATACTAATCGAAGGGTACCAACATGTGTTATAGAGGTTTCCAACAAAGTGAAACGTTGGTTTCTAGACAACCCCATGAAACCGTGTATATTTCATGCGTGTAGTCTTCCCCACCACAATTTTACCCGTTGGACGAAAAATCTTTGTGCTTTAAAGATGTTGACAGTACACGTCTCTACCCTGACAAAAACATCCCACAATTTCCACAGAGGAAAGTGCTTTGATATCACTTGTTAGGTACCATATGTTTTATATTAAGCGAAAAAAAATTATGGCAGAAAATACCAGTGAAACAACAAAATGTAGAGAACCACAACACCAAAAATGATACCTTTATTGATAGAAATAAATGTCCACCTGCCTCTTCAAGGGAGAAACCTCCAACAGAGAAGTGCTTTATTATTATGATTCTCAAGATAGATCTTTCTCATGCCTCCTACTCTTATTTATACTAATTCTATCTTCTAAAGAACATTCTAGAGGAAGATCTTTCTAGAAGCAAAAGTTTCTATTAGATCTTCTTACATTGACTTGTTGACATTTATTAAATAGGCCTTATTAACTAAGGTCATCCTTTATTACATGGAAAATATATTATTCTACCTACGTGAGGGGTTAGAGAGGCTAGGTCCCTAACACCCTTGCTTATTATTTAGGTTAAGATGTGTATGATTTGGAGCTTCCTGAGATCTAGGAAAACACGAAACTAAAGGAAAGTACTTATCAGGACCACCAATTGTGTTATTTTTAGTGAGGATATTGGTTGTTCAATTTATCCCCTAGACCATGTGAAAATGCATGGAAGAGTGGGATGCTAGAGCATAATCCCTAATGCATAAGTTTGATGATTCAAATTACATTACCTTCTCCCTATCTCTTTTAAGAATCCCACCTAGCTTCAAAAATGGTGTTCGAGCATTAATTCTACAAAGGATATGTCTCTTTGATCTTGGGTTTGGGATGAGGCAGGGGAAAAGAGACTTATGGGGCATTCTCAAAATATTTGCAAAGTGCCATCGCACTAGTGTCTGTGTTGCTAGAAACAAGAAAAAGAAAGTGAAAGATCATGATAGATAAAGATGCATGTAATCGGGAAAGGGGGAATGATCATTTTGGAGAACAAAGGAGTAGAGATTTGATGTTGTTATAAATTCAATGAACAAAATCACAATTCTCATTGTTGTAATCCCAATTTTAAGTTTCACGATGTTGAAAAGGTTCATTTTGTGGAAGCTCATATCTAAATTTAATTAAAAACATATAAGTTAGAAAATTTCACCAAGCTTAATAGAGTTTTTAATAAAAAACATAACCATTAGGTGGTCTTTTCTGAAAAAAAGAAAATCCATACATTATCTTTATGATCAAACTTGTAGAACATTTACAATCAATTCTTAGTTATGTGTTTTGTTCCCATTATCTATTGTATTAGTGGAGATGTCATGAATTACATACTAAATGGTTGATAGGTCTCCCAATGTGCTGAAATAATGATTATATTAAATACCAAAGTCATAATTATGTCATGAATTTTAATAGGCAAACACATAATTATGAATAAAATGAAATGAAATAACTATGAATCAACATGTTTGATACTATTAGTGAGATGAAATTTGTGAACATAAAAAAAAAAGAGATGACCTAATCTGTATGGGTTTTCTCAATGTTTATTGTTTTCTCTTCAAAATTGACATTCAACAACTCATTTGTAATTAACCCTACTAATAAGCTTTGAATGTCATTACAATTTACATCTATAATCAATGGCTAGTTGTTTTGGTTTTTCAAATGGAATTATGGAAAATGAGATTAAAAAATAACATACCAAATGGAATTATGGAAAATGCTAGATTAAAAAATATGATGTAAAATAAATGTGATGTTCTCATATTGATAAGAATAGACAATGCTCATAACACATGAATTCAAGTGGGGATTCACAAAGAGAAGGTGGCTAAGCTTTTTTTGGGAAGTTTCATTAAGCTTATTTTAGTTTTTAGATGTCAAAGGCAAGTATTGCATAAGCAATGCTCATGACCAACCAAATGTCCAAAAAAACAAAATGCCTTGAGAATTTTTTTAAAGTGTTGAATCCATTTATGCATTCAAAAATACAATTTAAACAACAGAAAATGGTGATTTCACCAAAATCTATTTTGCCCAATTCCAATAAAAAAGTTAAAAAAAACTAATGTTTATACAACACCTTTTTGAATTATCTTTCTAAAATGAATTTTCACCATTGAAATTCAATTCAATGAACACTCAGAAGAATTCAATTTGAAGGAGAAGTAAATCCACTATCATGGAGACTCGTGCAACGGACAGACAGGTAGATAAAATCACAGACACCACGCCCACCAGATTTGCATGTCTTCGACGACTGATACGGAGACTTCCTTTTAACTTCACACGAGTGAGTGTCTTCTCCTTCCCCCTGCACGCGCTCTGGCGTATCTCCCTGTTCTAACTTCAACTATCTAAACGATAGCACGTTTGAAGAAGCAAGTGCTCAACTCTGCGAGCCATCCATCTTCATGCGAGTTGAGTTGTGCGCTGTTCTCGACATGACTGGGGGAGTTCGCCTGCCAACTTCAATGGAGCGTGAAAACAACAAAACACGAGAGAGGCGGCGAAGAGCGAAAGGAGCCAAAATCTTTGCAGGTCTTAGACTCTACGGAAATTACAATCTTCCCAAACACTGCGATAACAACGAAGTTCTTAAGGCTCTTTGTGCGGAGGCTGGCTGGATTGTCGATCCAGACGGAACCACCTACAGACCGGTAAGTTCATCGCCAAACCAATGGAGATTGGATTTGGTATAGTTTTCCCTCTTTATTTTTCTGATGATGTTCTTTCTTCGCAGGATACAAGGATCCCGGATCGGGCGGATTGTGGGATATCTTCGTCTCCAACCGCGGTTGCGGCGGCCAGACAATCTGAAAACAGTTCTCTGAATCCATGGCTGGAAGGCCTTGGCAGCATTAACAGACGGGTCACAAAAAGGGCATTGCCACCCCTGCAAATTATTAGAGGAGGCAAATGCAGTGAGCTAGTGATGACTCCCCCATTGACTTCTCCATACTGGAACTTACCGGGTTTCTGCTCGTTTACGTCGGCTATGGGCTATTCTAACTGTGAATCAGGAGTTTCGGTTGAAGGTGCTGTTGCATGTTCGAATGCTGAAAATGTGGCCGAATATGCTAATAATTTAATGGTCTCAGAGAATGTCACGATTTCTCCTACTGGCATACAAGGCAATGAAAATGGGGCGACTTTCTCCTTCGGCCCATTGAATCCAACGGCTTGGAAGCCTGTTGGGATCCCATGCTTTAGCGCAGGTGACAGTGCAACTGCGTTATTGGAGGGCGAAAACGAGAAAATACAGAGACTGCAAACTGAGGATCTTGATCTTGAGCTAACCCTTGGTTATTCTTCTACTCCAAATCATCCATGGAGGCCTGGCCTAAACCCTCTTAAGTAAAGAGGACGACAAAAATTTCGTCCATTTCGTCCATTTATCTTGCTTGTGGCCTCTGGATTGTGAAGGATATTCTAATAGATTTTAATCATGTAGCTTTCAAGTGGAAAATTTAATATTCCTTATGAAAAATATGAAAAATTTATATT
>JASDQU010310071.1:7813-19155 GCA_032191745.1 Picea mariana | reverse complement strand
TGTCCGACATTGGTTGGAAGTTTGGACCCTTGCTTATTTTTCTTCTTCTTATTATTCCTTTTCTTATTCTTCTTATCCAACGGGTTACTAGCTTCAAAGCTTTCACCCGATGAAGAAGGTGAAACAGAAGAAGAACTTGCAAGTGAAGAAGGCGAAGGAGATCTTACTGGTGAAGAAAGTGAATGATCAACATGAGGTTGATGTTCTTGGGAGGAAGTGATTACAACCGAAGCACTAGCTGCATTTCGAATTACCTGAGTGGAAAACAACCATACCAGTAATCCAATTGTGAGACCTAGAAGGCTCAAAGTAGTGATGTGAAGAGGACCAATGTTTCCGTAAGAAGGAAAAACAAAAGGTTCCCTTGGCAAAGGGTTTCCTTCATTGGTCGTTTCGGGAACTGACACCATTAAAAATAGATCCAACCTAGAGTCTTCTAGGGAAAACAAACAACACACGCTAAAAATTTAGGAAGCAAACAATAAAACAAAACCTTCACACAATGAACACACTAGTTGGTGATGAAATCCAACATCGCAGGAACAATGTAAGAAGGGGTTGAGATAGAGCGAGTGGAAAAGTTGCATTGACGACCTTCTTAATGGACTTACATGCTAGTGCAAGATCCCACACATAATTGTGGGTATACCCTCCAAGGAGCCCGAGTGAGTTTGGCCAACATCGATTCCAGGTACCATGAAGACTTTCCCCTCCAAAGTCACCTCATGTAAATACCCTAAAGAGATAGGCTACTAAGGTTCCCAACTACCAGAGTGATGCCTGGGGAAAAAATCGACAATCCGATGCACGCACAAAGGCGAGGTATCTAGCCTGAAATCAACTCGAGAGGATCCCACACATAAACATGTGTATACCCTCAAGTGACCCCCAATAATATGTGCAATATCTACACTAAGACCAACAAAGCAGGGTGAGTAACTCTGTCGGCCCTAATGTGACCTCGTGATTGACCCTTGTGTTAGAAGGGATTCTCAGGACAAAATGTAGCAAGTGGATTTCATCTCTCCCTGAATCAAGATTCTATGTTTCTTTACAGCTTTGGAAGGTTATCTTTCACACCTATTCCAAAGCCCTACACCCTAAGTTAATGTAGGTTTGATACCAAAAAATATAAAAATGTCTAATAAATTTTATTTTAGCGCTTGAATTTTAAGGTTGTTGTTTACTCAAGAGGAAAATGGCATGGACTCTAAAAAATGCAAAGAAATGAGAATGCAAACATTTCACTTCGATGAAAGCTATATTACAAGAAGGAGAAAACATTTATCATTCCCAGATGCACAATGTCCCAAAATGCCAAAACCATACAATTTCGCTACTTCAAATGCAAGCTAGTTTCACAACCCAAAAGAAAGAATGAAACTATCTTCTTTGTTTGATTCTAATGTATAAAGAAATTAAATACAAATCCTTTGATGCTCCACTACTTTCAATCAGAAGAAAGAGTCATATGCAGATGCAAAAGATACAAAGCGACAAAGGTTTCAAACAAAGAATGCACTCAAATCAATGAGAATTGAAAGAAAACAAGTAGAAACTTGTTCTAAAAAGAACTCAATCAAGGATTCAACAACTGACAAACATTCAAGGAGTACAAGAAAATGCAGAGAAGAATCCAAGAAAAGACAGGGAGAAAGAGGAATCACTCCAACTGTCCCGACAAAACAAGCAGCTAGAAAGGGAAATTCCACATTTCTGAAAAAATTTTAAGCTCCAATCAAGACAATAAGGGGTGATAAGCACCAAATATCAACCTAAATAACTTTACAAACCAATCACAAAGTCTGGCCAAATACTTCCACAAAACAGGCTGAGAAAATCTGAGCAGAAAAGAGCAAAAATCCTCCAAAAAGGAGACTAGCGCTCCCTATCTCAAGGGTACAAAGCATTGTAGTGATCCCTAAATAAATTTAGTGGAGAACTAGCACTCTAATATGGCATATAGGAGGACGTTGATTCACCTAGAAATTAAAAAAAAAAAACAATCAAAATAATGAAAAAAAACTCACCCAAAATGCACAAAAATGAGTGAAAATGCAAGTGACGATAGGAGAAAGCTAATGGATGATGAAAAAATAGTCCAATTGATATGAAAGGTGGAAAAAGGGCAGGGAAAACCAAGTAAAAACAAATCGATTTCATTCCCCAGTGGAGTCGCCAATTTATGTTACAGGAAAATCCCCCTGCGAACAGGTGAACTTCCTCTTGGATCCTAGACCCCTATAACCAAGATAGAAAGGTACTAATGTTGGACAGTGAAATTTATTCTAACGAAGCTAAAATAGTCAACAAAGAATAATACATGATTATAAATACCTTTAACAATGTTTTTCCTTTCTCAATCTAGGCTGATATTGATCTCCAAGCTCTTCAGAAGGTCCTGCAATCCAATGAGCAACAATGACAAAACATACTTCCTATTCTACCATGATTAGCTTCAAAATAGATCTATCAAAAGAAACAAGTTCATGAAACATACACAAACTTGAAAGAAACATGCCACACACACACACACACACACACACACACACACATATATATATATATATATATTAATGAAAACAAAGCAAAGTGCTTACAACTATAGATACAGATGCAACAGCCTCACCAATCTCTCTTTGTCAAAACCCTTGCTCAAAAGTTCCACAATCATAATGACTATACTTTCACTAATTATTCTCCCTTATGAGATCATAAGTTTGATGCCTTCAATGTCTCCCCTTCACCATGAGGAGGCCTCCTTATATAGGCTTTGAGAGGCCCAACCACCTTAGAGATTCGTTGGATAGGTTGAGGTTATTTCTCCATCAATTGTGGATCCTCCCTAAGATCCAGCCTTGACCTCAGATTCGAATCAAACTGAATTAAGAGATAAGGGGGATATTCCTCTGATTTCCTCAAAAACACAACGCTCCCCCAAAATGGTGCACAGAGCGGTGCAACGCTCCCCCAAAGGAAGGCAAGGAGCGCTAGTGCTCCCTACTAGTGGGTAGGGGAGCATTGCCCTTGAAAAATTATTTTCAAGTGGTTTTTCTCAAGGAAAAATATTTGTACTCTTCGTAAAATGACATATCCTTCTTTTAACCAATCTATGAGGATGTCTCAAGTGTTCCTGTGATGTCGTTCGAGGTACAACATATGCAAGATATATTATGATATTTGTGACACTTGCGACATTTGTGGCCAAAGTGCGACACTTGCGACACTTGTAATGACGACAATAGGTCATCATTGAAGTGAGTAATTTTGATGTGTGACAGTGGGGGCATAATGAGGACTGAACCCTATGGCATGTATTTATTTCCTACTAAACCTCTGATCAAAGAGGTCTTCCAAAGAGTTGGATGTTTCAATTTTTGTCAGAAGATGCAGAGGGGGCACCCTGAGGTAGCTAGAGAGTTTTCCTTGAATTTTGATGGAACCAAAACTATGGTGGGAACTCTTGAACTGGAGGTATTTGAAGAAACCATTGCAGCAACCATTGAGATACCAAACACTGGTAAAAGATGGTTTAAGTCCATGAATCTAAATGCAACCTTCTCTAAAGATTTCCTTAAACCAGAATGTCAGGGAGATAACCTATCAAAGGGAGTGCCTAGGAGCCACTTGGTTGAAGGATTTTATAATATTCTAAGGGTGATCTAGAGATATTTCACCTGTGAGGGAAAATTCAATGTGATTTACCAATACCACATTATACTTTTGTTGCACTTCAAATTCAAATATCTCATGAACCTCCCTTTCTATTTGCTTAGGAGTATTGGTAAAATGGATGACAGGGTCCAAGCCAAGTCCAAGGCTATGGAAACAAGTGTTTTTCACTCAGGATTGATTAATATGCTTGTGATGGAAGAGTTGAAGAAGAGAAACATGGATTGGGAGTAGTTCATTGCCTCTACACATTTTCAATTGAATGTTGCTCCTACTCCACAATCTAAAGTGCAAAGACCTCTTCAAGTTGATAGAACTTCTCACATAGAGACAAGTAGAAAAAGGAATGGAAAACACATTGCTAAAAATTATAAAGCTCCTAAGAAACAAGAAGAAGAAGGTGGAGCTCATCATTCTCCACAAAGGGAATTTTCACCCCAACTAGCTCTAGAATTAGCATAAATTCCATCAGCTAAAGCCACAGGAAAAAGAGGAAGAAGGTTACTCTTCCCCTCACCATCTACTACAATTGAAATTAAATCTAGGAGGCCCTTCACCAGGTCATCATCCAAGAAGGAAACTATCGAAAAAGAGGTCATAACAGAAGCTCCTGTCAAGAGGAAGGATAAAGGTAAAATTGAGACTGTTGAAAAACATATTGAATTTATAGACATAACCACTCCCCTTGAGAACCCTGCCTTCAAAACACTGATCAGACAACTCAAAGAAGCCAGAAAGGAGATTTCTCACTTGAAGGGAGAAGGGTTGGCTAAGAGGAAAAAGTTGAAAGATCTGATGGATATGTATCTGGACACTATTGATAAAGCCAGGTTTACAACAAAGAGATTTATGCCCCTCCATAGGAAGCTTAAGAATTTATACAGGTAGAATAGGGATTTACAATATCAAATCAGAAAATTTAATCTGGAGTTGCAACCTTTCAAGGAAGAGTTAGCCCAAAGAAATGTGACTATGTTGGCCCAAGCTTCCACCAGAGGGAGTACCAGACTCAAGAAGTGAAGTGAAATGTCTTAAAGAATCTCAGTTTTGAAAGTGGTTATCCCTTCATTTTTGAAGATTTTGGGGAAAGTATAATGAATATAGATGTGTTTTCACTCATACATCATATTATAAGGCTTATATAGGCTTACTTAACTCTGGGAATAGTTTTTGGCTGATTTTGTCTCAAACTGGACAAATTGGACAACTACAGGACATTTCACAGCGCTTGGCACTGCAAACTGGTCTACACAGTCGGACGATGCAAAATTTGCTAAGAAATCCACTGCGAACTGGTCTACACAGTCAGAAGTTGTAAAATTCGTTGTGAAATCCGCTACGAACTGGATGATACAGTCATCGCTACAAGATTTGTTGCAAACTCCTATTTTGATGGGTTCAGGAGGATCACTGGTCACCAGATGGCTAGTGGAACATGGCACAACTATTTGAAGGTCAGTTAAATATGGAGGATACCTGGAAACAAAGGAAATGTGCTCAAAGGACACCTCACTATACAAGATTATGGTGTTAGGATAGTTGCCAACATTATCCTTTTTTATAAAAGTTTTTTTTTTCCACTTTGTACAGGTGTAATATTTTCAGCTTTAGGTGGAAGAATCATATGGTAGAGGATCAAGCTCGCATTGTATGTTATCATTCCTTGTTTAGGATATAAATTCAACATTAGAAGAAATTTCGTATGTTCTAATGGTTGATGTAAAATACCTTTTTAATGATTTTAATGAAACAAAGCTTACTCTGGTTTTGATGTATCAGATTTGATGAAATCTTGTTTAATGGAAGTTAGCTTTCTTTTTTCCATCTTATCTCTCTCACTTTGAAATTTTACTATCATTGAAGGATTCAAATGATATTTTGTAGTTGTATGACAATGGATGTTTGATTGTGATATTGTTATAGCTTTCTCAGAGTTTTGTTTTCTTAGATTTAAGAAGTTCTTGTATCTGAATCATTTCCCTCCTTTGTATATTGGCATAGCCTGAAGCTAGTGGTAGATTCACTTCATTTTCTTACTAAGTATTCCTCCTATCCACACTAATCCTCAAAACCATGATCTAAGTTAAACAAGACCTCTTTCGTTGAAGTATTTCATCTAGAATTTTCTTGTGTTTTGACATTGTTGAACTGAGTTTTATCCATTTGACACCACATTTTAAGACTTATCTCATAAACCTATTGATGGGCACTGATCTTTCACTTTAGCAGTCAAAGTGTAACTTTTAGTGCTAACATAAGGGAGTGTTGATATATGGCATCATGGATAGTTAGTGCGCTAGTGGACAAACATTCTGTAGAAGGAGAATGGTCTAGGTAGAACATATTGTTGGTGGACAGGCATTCTCCCTGTGGAGAATGATCCTAGATTGACATATTGTTGGTGGACAGACATTCTCCCAGTGGAGAATGGTCTAGGTTGACATATTTTTTATGTACCATGGATTACTATTCTCCTGGGGCATTTCCCAGACATGTAGAATGGTCCAGGATAACTATTCTCCTAAGGCTTTGCCTGGACAGGTAGAAAGGTCTGTCTCCCTGAGCTCATAGTAGTGACCAAAGTGGGGAGATTGCTACAAGACATACATTTTCCTCGAGTTCATAGTAGTGGACAGAGGGGGGGAAATGGTCCAGGACAATTATTCTTCTAGGACGTATGTCCGGATTAGAAGAATGGTCCTTGTAGCCCATGGCATGGATTTCAACATCTAGGAGGAAAGTCATTCTTCTAGGACGTATGTATGAATTAGAAGAATGGTCCTTGTATCCCATTATGGGGCTTTCAACATCTATTGGGACAATCATTCTTCATGTGTCATAGGTAGTGACCAGGATAAGAAGAATGGTCCCTATATCACTATGTTGAGTGAGTGAATTATGCGAGACACTCTTTTGAGTGTGCTAGGTCCAACACATGACTTATTCAAAATCATTCCTGATTACTCAGATGGAGTATGGCCTCGAGAGATGATACAAACGATGATATATTTTTGATGCCAAGATGTTATCAGATGATACTGATAGTGATGATGATGCTCATGACTTGATTTACGTGATCATGAGATAGCCTGTGTGGCTATAATGGTGCTACCTATAGAATGGTCTGCAAGACTATGTGAGCCTTTCCCATACCATGTTCAATGGATGGATGTGTTTGAGACCATTACAGTTAATACCTCCCTAGCTAGGAGGGAGTGTTGGTATTATGGTATCCACGGGAGGTATTGACATCCATATGTAACCTTTGGCTAGAATAGAATATTCCGGAAGCAAGAGAAATCTTAAACAGATGTGTAAAAACCCTAAAAGACAAGTCGACTCAGTAGAATAAATAATATTAAAGTATTACCCTCCAAAAGGAGAATTCGACCTAGAATGTTGATAAGGAGCGTTATAAATAGAAGGCTCTAGAGCTCATTTGGAGACACACACACTCTCACTCAATATAAGAAGTGC
The DNA here is from genome assembly GCA_032191745.1 of Picea mariana. Classification (NCBI taxonomy): domain Eukaryota; kingdom Viridiplantae; phylum Streptophyta; class Pinopsida; order Pinales; family Pinaceae; genus Picea; species Picea mariana. Next base: position 12,006 of record JASDQU010310071.1, on the reverse strand, counting down.
ACAAATCTAGAGGAAGGAGTGCAACTGCGACGACTATAGTTGGGTATTGGTTTTGGTCTGTGGTTTGGGACATTTTGTTTGGTGCCCTATCTTTGGAGAAAGGTGCACTCTCTTGGTTATTTGTTGGGTCTAGTGCTGCTTCCAGAATCATTCTATCTGTCAAAGGTTAAGGTTCTCGGGGGTGGTTGTGTGCCTATGGTTGGGTGACAATATTGTGATATTGTCTATGGTGAAACGAGCACATTGAATATTTTAACACTAAGGAGGCTCGACCATACCCTTAGTTGCACTACCCAATTACCCAGGCACTAGAGAGTATCTTTCTGAGTGTTGTTCTCGACGTCACTATAGCAGTCAAGCGATTGATCAAATGATCTAGGGTCGGTTTTAGGAGACCTATGGGACTCCTGATATACCTAGTAGTACGTGTGAGTGATGGTCATGTACAGATTATGTCTGATGCAATACTAATCGAAGGGTACCAACATGTGTTATAGAGGTTTCCAACAAAGTGAAATGTTGGTTTCTAGACAACCCCATGAAACCGTGTATATTTCCTGCGTGTAGTCTTCCCCACCGCAATTTTACCCGCTGGACGAAAAATCTTTGTTCTTTAAATATGTTGACAATACACGTCTCTACCCTGACAAAAACATCCCACAGTTTCCACAGAGGAAAGTGCTTTGATATCACTTGTTAGGTACCATATGTGTTATATTAAGCGAAAAAAAATTATGGCAGAAAATACTAGTGAAACAACAAAATGTAGAGAACCACAACACCAAAAATGATACCTTTATTGATAGAAATAAATGTCCACCTGCCTCTTCAAGGGGGAAACCTCCAACAGAGAAGTGCTTTATTATTATGATTCTCAAGATAGATCTTTCTCATGCCTCCTACTCTTATTTATATTAATTCTATCTTCTAAAGAACATTCTAGAGGAAGATCTTTCTAGAAGCAAAAGTTTCTATTAGATTTTCTTACATTGACTTGTTCACATTTATTAAATAGGCCTTATTAACTAAGGTCATCCTTTATTACATGGAAAATATATTATTCTACCTACGTGAGGGGTTAGAGAGGCTAGGTCCCTAACACCCTTGCTTATTATTTAGGTTAAGACGTGTATGATTTGGAGCTTCTTGAGATCTAGGAAAACACGAAAGTAAAGGAAAGTACTTATCAGGACCACCAATTGTGTTATTTTTAGTGAGGATATTGGTTGTTCAATTTATCCCCTAAACCATGTGAAAATGCATGGAAGAGTGGGATGCTAGAGCATAATCCCTAATGCATAAGTTTGATGATTAAAATTACATTACCTTCTACCTATCTCTTTTAAGAATCCCACCTAGCTTCAAAAATGGTGTTCGAGCATTAATTCTACAAAGGATGTCTCTTTGATCTTGGGTTTGGGATGAGGCAGGGGAAAAGAGACCTATGGGGCATTCTCAAAATATTTGCAAAGTGTCGTCACACTAGTGTCTGTGTTGCTAGAAACAAGAAAAAGAAAGTGAAAGATCGTGATAGATAAATATGCATGTAATCGAGAAAAGGGGAATGATCGTTTTGGAGAACAAAGGAGTAGGGATTTGATGTTGCTATAAATTCAATGAAAAAAATCACAATTATCATTGTTGTAATCCCAATTTTAAGTTTCGCAATGTTGAGAAGGCTCATTTTGTGGAAGCTCACATCTAAATTTAATTAAAAACATATAAGTTAGAAAATTTCACCAAACTTAATAGAGTTTTTAATAAAAAACATAACCATTAAGTGGTCTTTTTTGAAAAAAAGAAAAACCATACATTATCTTTATGATCAAACTTATAAAAGATTGGTGGATTGTTGATAGATTTACATTCAATTCTTAGTTATGTGTTTTGTTCCCATTATCTATTGTATTAGTGGAGATGTCGTGAATTACATACTAAATGATTGAGAGGTCTCCCAATGTGCTGAAATAATGATCATATTAAATACCAAAGTCATAATCATGTCATGAATTTTAATAGGCAAATACATAATTATGAATAAAATGAAATGAAATAACTATGAATCAACATGTTTGATAGTATTACTGCGCTGGAATATATGAACATAAAAATAAAAAATAAAAGATGCCCTGATCTTTATGGGTTTTCTCAATGTTTATTATTTTCTCTTCAAAAATGGCATTCCACAATTCATTTGTAATTAACCCTACTAATAAGCTTTGAATGTCATTACAATTTATAGATCTATAATCAATGACAGTCAATAGTGGAGGCAAAGATAACAAAGAGAATGACTTTAATGTGAGTGTCAGAGGAAAAGATAACATAGCAAATGGAATTATGGCAAATGCCAGATTAAAAAAGATGAAGTATGTAAAATAAATGTGATGTAGTTCTCATATTGACATGAATAGACAATGCTCATAACACATGAATTCAAGTAGGGATTCACAAAGAGAAGGTGGCTAAGCTTTTTTTGGGAAGCTTTCATTAAGCTTATTTTAGTTTTTAGATGTCAGAGACAAGTATTGCATAAGCAATGCTCATGACCAACCAAATGTCCAAGAAAACAAAATACCTTGAGAATTTTTCAAGGTGTTGAATCCATTTATGCATTCAAAAATACAATTTAAACAACAGAAAATGGTGATTTCACCAAAATCTATTTTACTCAATTCCAATAAAAAAGTTAAAAAAACCTAATGTTTATACAACACCTTTTTGAATTATCTTTCTAAAATGAATTTTCATCATTGAAATTCAATTCAATGAACACTTAGAAGAATTCATTTTTGATGAGAAGGAGAATTACAGGGTAAGAAGGAGAAGTAAATCCATTATCATGGAGACTCGTGCAACGGACAGACAGGTAGATAAAATCACAGACGCCACGCCCACCAGATTTGCATGTCTTCGACGACTGATACGGACACTCCCTTTTAACTTCACACGAGTGAGTGTCTCCTCCTTCCCCCTGCACGCGCTCTGGCGTATCTCCCTGTCCTAACTTCAGCTATCTAAACGATAGCACGTTTGAAGAAGCGATCTCCGCCATAAATTACTGAAGTGCTCAACTCTGCGAGCCATCCATCTTCATGCGAGTTGAGTTGTGCGCTGTTCTCGACATGACTGGGGGAGTTCGCCTGCCAACTTCACTGGAGCGTGAAAACAACAAAACACGAGAGAGACAGCGAAGAGCGAAAGCAGCCAAAATCTTTGCAGGTCTTAGACTCTACGGAAATTACAATCTTCCCAAACACTGCGATAACAACGAAGTTCTTAAGGCTCTTTGTGCGGAGGCTGGCTGGATTGTCGATCCAGACGGAACCACATACAGACCGGTAAGTTCATCGCCAATCCATTGAATATTGGATTTCGTATAGTTTTCCCTCTTTATTTTTCCTATCTGATGATGTTCCTTCTTCGCAGGATACAAGGATCCCGGATCGGGCGGATTGTGGGATATCTTCGTCTCCAACCGCGGTTGCGGCGGCCAGACAATCTGAAAACAGTTCTCTGAATCCATGGCTGGAAGGCCTTGGCAGCATTAACAGACGGGTCACAAAAAGGGCATTGCCACCCCTGCAAATTATTAGAGGAGGCAAATGCAGTGAGCTAGTGATGACTCCCCCATTGACTTCTCCATACTGGAACTTACCGGGTTTCTGCTCGTTTACGTCGGCTATGGGCTATTCTAACTGTGAATCAGGAGTTTCGGTTGAAGGTGCTGTTGCATGTTCGAATGCTGAAAATGTGGCCGAATATGCTAATAATTTAATGGTCTCAGAGAATGTCACGATTTCTCCTACTGGCATACAAGGCAATGAAAATGGGGCGACTTTCTCCTTCGGCCCATTGAATCCAACGGCTTGGAAGCCTGTTGGGATCCCATGCTTTAGCGCAGGTGACAGTGCAACTGCGTTATTGGAGGGCGAAAACGAGAAAATACAGAGACTGCAAACTGAGGATCTTGATCTTGAGCTAACCCTTGGTTATTCTTCTACTCCAAATCATCCATGGAGGCCTGGCCTAAACCCTCTTAAGTAAAGAGGACGACAAAAATTTCGTCCATTTCGTCCATTTATCTTGCTTGTGGCCTCTGGATTGTGAAGGATATTCTAATAGATTTTAATCATGTAGCTTTCAAGTGGAAAATTTAATATTCCTTATGAAAAATATGAAAAATTTATATT
>JASDQU010310070.1:102470-116245 GCA_032191745.1 Picea mariana | reverse complement strand
CTCTGTATCCAATCATCTGTGGTTTTGGTGGACGGCCACAGTCCCATAAACTGACCGACTAACCCTCGATTGGCTAGGGCTACTGCTATCTTCATTGGATTCTCTTCCGGCAATGCTATTTCAGGAATCTCGTCCAACTTTTTAATGAATTTCGGGATCTCTGGGGGTGCAGTCTACTTCCCACGGCTGTGGATGAGCCTGCGGAAGGCGTCAGCAATCGAAGGGGGGGCGGGGGATCCGCCCCCTGGCGCCGCCATGAGCCTCAAACCCTAACTACAACCCTAGCGTTCGCTCTCAACCAGTCCGTCCTCCTATCAGCTTCTCTCGTGGATATTTTTTCCTAAAAAGAAGGAACAAAATTATTACTATTTAAACAAACACTTTTTTTTTACATGTAACTATTCACCCCACCCTCCTACGTGTAAGTGAGAGTAGGATATTTCTCTTCACTCTTAGTGATAACAACAATTGATTCACAAATAGAGAAACATGTCACAAGCAGGATTTGAACTTTGATGGGGAGGATAACATTTTTCCTCCCTAACCACCAAAGTTTGACAACTATCTAAACAAACACTTATAAATAATTGTTTATGGAATTATTTTTCCCAATTAGATTTATTATGGAAAAGATCACTTATAGTTTAATAATAAACAAACAAAAAAATGTATATTTACCATAATAATGTGAAAATGCAATAGTCTAATGAATTTAAAAATATAGAAATTTATTGTATTGACCCTAAAATTTGGAAAGGCTTATACAATTATATTATTGTTTTCCTACCTTATATTAGTTGTGATCACTAATCATTGACAACACATAAATATTTATATCATATGTTCATTGCACCAATGAGGGTGMATATAGAGGAATTATCCCTCTTACTAACATAATGACTGATTAGTTAATGGGTTAGCCAATGGGGAACATTAATGGGAAAAATATCTATATATGGTAGCCCTAGGGTTCAAGTAGCAGTGGAAAATTAGTAGGTTCACATGTCTTACCCAAAGAGGGAAGAGGCCATGGCCCACCCATCCTCCTTCAAGGTTTTATCATAGGGGATCATGGAAAAGATCACTTATAGTTTAATAATAAACAAACAAAAAAATGTATATTTACCATAATAATGTGAAAATGCAATAGTCTAATGAATTTAAAAATATAGAAATTTATTGTATTGACCCTAAAATTTGGAAAGGCTTATACAATTATATTATTGTTTTCCTACCTTATATTAGTTGTGATCACTAATCATTGACAACACATAAATATTTATATCATATGTTCATTGCACCAATGAGGGTGCATATAGAGGAATTATCCCTCTTACTAACATAATGACTGATTAGTTAATGGGTTAGCCAATGGGGAACATTAATGGGAAAAATATCTATATATGGTAGCCCTAGGGTTCAAGTAGCAGTGGAAAATTAGTAGGTTCACATGTCTTACCCAAAGAGGGAAGAGGCCATGGCCCACCCATCCTCCTTCAAGGTTTTATCATAGGGGATCAAATGATCAATACACAACCTAAGAAGACCCGTGAAAAATGCATTGGTGGCTATTTAGAGAGAACATGAGAAAATATTCACTATGAGGTTTCGCCTGCATGTACAGGAAAAATATCTATTTATGTCATCCTTTGGGTTCTAGGAGAAGTGGCACATTAGCAATTTCACATGGCCTACCCAAAGAGGGAAGAGGCCATGGCCCAACCATCCTCTTTCAAAGTTTTCATCATAGGGGATAAAATGATCGATGCACAACCTAAGCAGACCCATGAAAAATGCATTGGTGGTTATTTAGAGGAACATGTGAAAATATTCACTATGAGTTTGCCTCTGTGTGCACATACATTCAACACATGAAGGATCACATAGTTATTGGAACACAAGGTGTCAAATAAATAAACAAAAATATCAAATTTTCTTTTTCAACACTAGAATAATTCTTCAAACTAATATCAACCATATTCTTGGTTTCTAGTGTGGTTCTCTCTTTCCAAAATACCTTGGCCTTCCTTTATTAGAAACCTTTTACAGAGACATCTCCTCAAAAGAGTTGTTAAGAAAGTCAAAACAAAGGCTTAATAATTATAACTTATGTTATATCTCCCTTGCTAGCAGAGTTTCCCTAATTGAATCAGCCCTTCAATCCCTACCTATTTATCTTTTCTCTGCACTAACAACCCCCAAGAAAATAATTAACACCATCAAATCCATGCAATGATCCTTCCTATGGGGAGGAGAAAATATTGAAAAAGTGGCCTTTAGTTTCTTGGGATCAGGTCTACCTCGAAAAAGGCTAGGATGCATTGGGATCAAAGATATTCACTTCATAAATAGAACTCTGAGAGGTAAAATATGGTGGTGTTAGATAAAAACAACAAGTTAGAGGAGGGATGGTTTCTTTTCAAAAAGTTAGAGCTCGACGGGTATCCTCACAAGGCATTGATGATTGTGTTCCCATAAAAAAGTAAAGGGTATTCAATGGAGTATTAGTGAAAGGGGTGCACAATTTTTATTATACAAGATAGAGCTCGATGAGGGTATGGTCACAAGGCTTTCATGACTCCTCATAATCAAAATTGTAAATAGTCATCATTGGCATGAGGGGTAAAGGGAGGGACAATCATTTTCTAATAGACCAAAGCTTGATGGGAACTCTTGTACTAATGTTGGTAGGGATGCAATGGTCAATATGAAGGGTATATATTTTATAATGTTTTAACAATTTCTTTTATTAAATGATGTTTTAGATAATGTTGTACCTCTAAAATAGTTAGTTGTAATAGTGTTTTTGGCAGATGTATTTTATTTGAAATGAAATTTATTTTCCCTTTATTGTTCTAACAAATGCCTAAAAGAAACAACTTTTAACTTGCCTATATAAATAACTCATCGTGTTGGTTGAGCAATATTTTTCCTCTCCTATTGGTTGAGTGTGTTTCTAAATACCCTAGTAATTACATTAGGTTTTCATACTTGATCATTTTTAGTGAGTTCTCTTTTGGTTAATTTGTACCATACACAAAAAAAAAAAAAATTTAAGGTATATAAAATAGGGCTAAAATGGTTTATAATTTTTATAAAAATCATTATATAAAAATAAATAAATAACCTACTTTTGTTATGATTTCATAACTTTGATGTTTTTAAAACATTCACAACTTTGAAAATTCAATATTTTACATCTAATCATATATAAGTTAACTAACAAAAATATCGTTGACATGAAAATATAAAAATATGATCAATGATTTTCGGAAGAGGTTTCAAAAGCACTTATAACCAAAAAGGTTGGTCTATTTTTAGAAGAAAATCTTTAGAGAACTTATAGAATATAAAATGACAACTTCACACTTGTCACTATATTCACAACAATGTTTTGTTCTCTTAATTTCACTTTGTCTTCTTTCACTTTGTTTGTTTCTCTCCTTCTTTGCAAGTCACTACTATTCCTATTTTATGGATGGGAGCTTCTATAAAGGATCAATATGAAACATATGAATTTCACACTTTAGCACTCACATATTCCTACCCACTAGGGATGTCACAGTGTGACCCTCTTCTATGGAGTGTCCATGTGTGACCCACCTAGTGATGACATTATTGTTTATCTACYATCCATTTGTATTATACCACCTTCCTTGAGTCCCTCTACCTTAGCTTAGATGAATGATCTCTATATGATGTCTAGTGCAYAGGTAAGATCCTTCACCACCTTCCCTTTCTCGATCTTTGRCCCTTAGTTCTCGATTTGGCTCACTTTTACCCTTTAGGGCACTCATATGGGGTATTTCCTTACTCTAAATGTCTAGTTTAGGGTGAAGCTCCTTATTAGGTCCATAGTTACTTACAATGCTTCATTATGGATTCACGAGGACCTAAATATATTTAGGTTTGATATTACAAGGTCAAAAGAATAAAATCACCCTTAACTTTTCTAAGGATCAAGGAAACTAAGCAAAGCACAACTTTATTAGTTATACCAAGATTGTGTCTCATAATTCATAGAATAGAAATCATGTTTTAGGGGGAAAACCCATGATATGTCCCTATATACTCATGATTTGAATTTTGTGTATGGGTCTGTCTCTCGAATAATTAATTTGTCATTCTTTTATGCCTTTAGGTCATTCGTTTTCCTATTTCTCTATATTGAGGGAAAATATAAATTCCTTCATTTCAACCTTTCTTTATAAATGTATTCTATCAACATAAGGCCAAAACCAAGGGGTGTGTATCATACATGACATAGTTGCATTTAAAGGCCATATTTTTTAATTCATGGTGTGTTTTGATTGTTAAATTATGGCAAAGAGAGGCCTTATCTAGATTTAAATAACACTCTACCATAAAACAAATCACTATAATAGAAAGGAAAATTTAAATGGAGAGATGAAATAAAATGTAAACCATAGTGTGTGCTGTAACATTTAAATAATAAAGCACACAAGTGTGGTTAATATCTACAAGTAAAGAAATTCTTAATATTGATGTAAGTGAGTTTAGGGAGGCTATAGTTTCTCATGTAAGATACCCTTTAGAGTTGTTGTATGCAGCGTGGGAACATCATTGTCACTAGAATCCTTTATTTTTTCCTTTTATCTTTAGTGTTAACAAAGAAAGGTTTTAATTATTGTAGTGTTGGACAGGGGAAGTGATGCAGACCTCAACAGGCGTCTACGACCTCCCGGTCTTTGGATCGTTCTTCTTCTTAGTCGAAATATCTCTTTGGCCTTCTGTTGGAACCCTTTGAACAAATCCACATGTCCCTTTGTCCTCTAGCACAGGCCTTGAGAAAACCTATGCACGTGCTCAGCTTTCGGCGCTCTTCTCTGTTCTAAACCAACACACCTTTCACGTTTTTGGGTTTTGGGACTCCTGCATGCGAGCTCTCCCACGCTCCTTGTCCCTCCAACTCCTGGTCGCCAAAACGGCTTAACGACTCTAGGTCCTCCCTTAGCCTCCGAATGCTTTTGGGTTTTCGCGTTTCGTGATTTCGCGATTCCGGCTGCAAACGATTCTAGGTCCTTCGAACTTCTGGACCCCGGAATGCCAAAATCTACCTGTGACCACGGTCCACTTTTCAAGATTTCGGAATCCACAATTTCGCCATTCTGGCTATAGACAGTTCTTGGTCCTTCAACCTCCCGGGTCCCGAAATGATGAAATACTACCCCTTGAGAAAACCTTTCGGGGTTTTCCCCGAACCTTGACCACTCACCTCGTGTCCTCCTTAATGAATTGTATAGATGCTTTCGCGATTTCATGAGCTGGGACTTCTTGTCTCATGACTCCTTCTCCTCGAACTCCCGAAGTTCGAAACACCGAAAAGGGCTTGGATCTTTGACACCTGTCCTCCAAAATGGACGACCCCGATGCTTTCGGGACTTGATGAGTCCTCTTCCCTCTGTTGTTACGAGGATTAAACCCCTCGCAACTCCTTCCAGATCTGATGTCTATCGGTCCTTGGTGCTAGATCTGATGGACTAGATCCTTTTTCCTGTGCACCTCCCAGGGACTCAACCCTGTGCACGTATCCTTAATCCAGCGGCTCTCAGGCCATCGCGCTCTAGATCCGACGACTAGCGTGATTTTGCGAACCGGGAGTTCGCGATGCAGCGACTCCAAAATCCCTTGCCGCTCCAAACCCTGAAATCCGAAATAGCGAAATTCAACACCTTAGAGTGTTGGAAGACACTTGACCTTAATCTCCTTGCTGCTCTGCAAGATCCAACAATTCTCGCAACTTTGACACTTCTTCCACGAAGTGTCTCCACTGTCTGTTTCAGCTGCTCTCCTGCGCGACCTTCCAGAGGTTAAACTTTGTGCGCCTTCACCTGATCCAACGGTTATCGAGTATTGGCGCTAGATCTGACGGTTCAAATCTGTCTTCCTTACGCGCTCTCCTCCTGAGATTTCTTGGCTTTTTGACTTAGAAGATTTTCTAAGTCTCGAAGGTCTCGACCTTCGACTCTTCCTCTTGCGAGCCCTATTCCTTTAGGTCTCATCTGTGTTATAGAAATGCTTCCCCTTCTAAGCTTTGTCAACTCAGAAACCTCGAAAGGTTTTCTCTGTGCGCTTTCTTCTTGTGCTTTCTCTTCTGAGCTTATGGACTTAGAACAAGTCCACTCTCGCACACTCCTGGTGCTCCTGAGATTTCGAATAACTCAGATTCAAGGCCGTTTCTTGGAAAGAAATGCCTCACACCCTCCTGGCGTTCTTCTGCTCGATGCACACCTTGCAAAGCTTATAGAGTGTTCAACAACTCTACAAGTGTCTCTCCTCGACACTTCTTCTCTCTAAACTCAAAATAGATTCCCTCTTGTGCACTCTATGCACACGTTCAATGCCCTCCTGGTAGAGCTTTACAGAACCTTCAGTAGTTATGTTTCTTCTCTGTGCCTCCCTTTGCATAGTTCCTCCTCCAGAGTATTCAGTAACTCTGAGGCTTCCTTTGAGTCTGTGAATCCTCCTAGTGTGCCCTCCTGGCACGTTCTTTTTGACTCCTTACAGTTCAAAAGAGCACTCCTTACGCTAGCCTCATAACTTCTCATGTTTCGTTGTGCACTCCTTGCATAGCCCAAAGAACCCAGATGGATATCACAACTTAACAAATAGACAATTTTTATCTATCTCTGCAAATGAAAATCTAACATACATCTATAGCATTCATTCATGAAACATAAATACATGAACAACCATATGTAGGAAAAAATGCTTTTCTATTAATCCATGTGTCTCTATACAGATGATTTACAAAGGCTGGACTGTAACAAGTCTCAGCTCTCTCTCGAGACCTCTCTGCTCTAGTCTCTCTTTCTAACTCTCTACTCTATTTTTCTTTTTTTACAAAATGAGGGCTCCCATGAGCTTATCCTCAACCACCGTCTCTAAGCTATCACTATCATAGAGTGGCTCCTATGCTACATTACATAAATGGTTGTCGCAGACCTGACTGATCTGGACTTAGCTGTAGGTAACCATTAAAGGAAACCTCAACCACTACATGTACAAAGGTGTGGTCTCGCATTAAAATCCTTACAACATTTATTGAAATTTTGAATTTCAAAATTGAGAGGGTTGCGCCTCTCCCTTTCTTCATTAAATGTGTGCTGGATGTATTGGTTGGCTGGCACGCTGCTGACATGGAGCGATGCTCCTGCATCATACTCCTCAGTTGGAAAAATCATGATCTCCTGATCATGAGCTCTTCTTCTCTAGTGTTGAAATCCACATGGATCCAAAAACTTTCCCTTGGAGCTGTCCATCTGCTCCTTTGCTTCATTGTTGTTGTTGTTGCTGCCCTGTTGCTCTTGCAGGCTCCCTTCTACTCAGCTTCTCGTTGTTGGCAATCTCTGCTACTGAACTCAACATCAGCCTTCTAATTTCTTCAATTACCTCATCTAGCTGCTCCAGTGGCTAGCTCTTTGTATGCAGTCTTCTCTGTTAAACTTCTATCTTCTCAATGGGCATATCTTCTCGATCTCCCCTGCTATCGTTATCTCTCTTTGTGGCACTAAGTGGCCACTTTGCTGCAGACTCTAGCTCTGCATTCTCCTCACTAAACTGTTGCTCAGCTTCTTCTTGTGGCAGTTCTGCTGCTGCCATTTCTCCTCCTCGCATACTTCCAGCTTCTCCTGGGGCTAGTATGCTCCACTACCTTCTTCCAACTTAGCCTGTTGAATGTGCAAATTTTGCACCATCACCCTTCTCTCCAAGGCTTCCAATTCTTCACACAAACCAACAAATTCTATGATGTTTGCTTCCTCTTCTTCTTCTTCTTCTTATTCTTCTTCTGCAGCTTCCAGTACTGTAGTGATCTTCTGTTCAGCTTCCTGGCTGAAAATTTTGAGCCATTTTATTGAATGCTCATCTTCTGCTTCTTGGGAAAACGTCAGTGTCTGCTCCATTTCTTCCTCCATGATAGTTTCCGTTGGATGTCCTCTTGTTGTTGTTGCATCCGCAACACATGATCTGGCCTCAACTGGGTTGCTTGGTAGGAACACCTCTATTCCTCCAATGATAAGAATTCTCTTCTGATTCTCTCCTGTCAGCACTCCTTATTGATCTGAACTCTCCTCTAAGTTCATGAGACTTTCAGATAGTCTCATCTCTTTCCCCTTGCCCACCTGGCAATTTGGGAATTTTCTGTTGCCCACCTGGCAGTCTATGAGATCGTTTGATCCCATCTCATTGCCCTCTTGGAAATATGAACTTTCACCATTGCCCCCTTGGTAGTACGCGAGACCTTCCACTGATCTCTTTCCATTTCCCACCTGGCAACTTGAAAGTCCACTTCTGCCCACCTGGCATTTTATGAGATCCTCTATTAATCTCATACCATTGCCCACCTCGCAATATGAATTTCCATGGCTGTCCTCCTGATAGTCTATGAGATCCTCCAATGATCTCATTTCATTTCCCACCTAGCAATTCAAAAATTCATCCCTACCCTCCTGGCAGTTTATGAGATCTCAAACTGATCCCTCTTCCTCATCAATGAGGGTTTCTCCAACTTCTGGCTCACAGATGCAAACCAGCTCTGTGTCACTGAGGCTCTCAACATACCTCAGCCACTTCCTCAACTCTTGTTGTTGTTTCCTGGCCAACAACTTTTGAACAGGCCATTTGGCTTTCCAATTAAGAGGCCATTTGTACCTCTAGTGTACTTTTGCCTCCTACTACATCTTCAATGTCAATTGTTCCATTCTCGCCCTTATCTCAGCGAGTTCTTTGTCAATCTTTTCTTTACTCATCTGCTGGTGGTCTCCTCTTCCACCATGCTCACGACCTTCAGTACCCATTTCCATCTTTCGCCTACCCTCTTGGCAAGCATATGGATCACTCTACGTCTGAGAGCATCTCCATGTCCTCCTACAGCTCGCCTGGTTGTCTATCATTTGTTGCACACCTTGCAATGATCTTCACAGAGCATCATTAATCTGTCTCCTCCTTCACCTGTTGCCTCCTTCACCTAAAGTCTATAGACGAAAATATCATCTCTGATACCACTTGGTGCAGACGCCCTACCTCAGCAGGGGTCTGCGACCTCCCGGTCTCTGAATCGTTCTTCTTCTGAGCCGAAATAGCTCTTTGGGCTCCTGTTGGAACCCTTTGAACAAATCCACAGGTCCCTTTGTCCTCTGGCACAGGCCTTGAGAAAACTTATGCACGCGCTCAGCTTTTAGTTCTCTTCTCTGTTCTGAACCAACACACCTTTCGCGTTTCGGGGTTTCGGGACTCCTGCATGCAAGCTCTCCCAGGCTCCTTGTCCCTCCAACTCCCGGTTGCCGAAACGCTGAAAGGGATTAACGACTCTAGGTCCTCCCTTAGTCTCTGAATGCTTTCAGGTTTTTGCATTTCATGATTTCACAATTCCGACTGTAGACGATTCTAGGTCCTTCGAAATTTCGGGCCCTGCAATGCCGAAATCTACTCGTGACCACGGTCCACTTTTCAGGATTTCGGAATCCGCGATTTCATGATTCCGGTTGTAGAAGGTTCTTGGTCCTTCAACCTCCCGGGTCCCGAAATGCCTAAATACTACCCCTTGAGAGAACCTTTCGAGGTTTTCCCGAACCTTGACCACTCACCCCGTGTCCTTCTTGATGAACGGTTCTGATGCTTTCACGATTTCGTGAGCTGGGACTTCTTGTCTCACGACTCCTTCTCCTTGAACTCCCGGTGTCTGAAACGCAGAAAAGGGCTTGGATCTTTGACACCTGTCCTCCAAAATGGATGGCCCCTATGCTTTCGGGACTTGACGAGTCCTCTTCCCTCTACTATTATGAGGATTAAACCCCTCGCACCTTCTTCTCGATCCAACGGCTATCGGTCCTTGGTGCTAGATCTGACGACCCATATCCTTTTTCCTGTGCACATCCCATGGACTCAACCCTGTGCACGTATCCTTGATCCAGCGACTCTCAGGCCACCGTGCTCCAGATTCGACGGTTGAAGCGATTTTGTGAACTGAGAGTTCGCAATGCAGCAACTCCAAAATCCCTTGCTGCTCCAAACCTCGAAATTAGAAATAGCGAAATTCAATGCCTTAGAGTGTTGGAAGACACTCGGCCTTAATCTCCTCGCTGCTCTGCAAGATCCAACAATTCTCGCAACTTCGACACTTCTTCCACGAAGTGTCTACACCGTTCGTTTCAGCTGCTCTCATGCGCGACCTTCCAGAGGTTAAACTATGTGCGCCTTCACCTGATCCAATGGTTTTTGGGTATTGGTGCTATATATGACAGTTCAAATATGTCTTCCTTGCGTGCTCTCCTCCTGAGCTTTCTTGGATTTTTGACTTAGAAGATTTTCTAAGTCTCGAAGGTCTCAACCTTCGACTCTTCCTCTTGCAAGCCCCGTTCCTTTAGGTCTCATCTGCATTATAGAAACGCTTCCCCTCCTGAGCTTTGTCAACTCAGAAACCTTGAAAGGTTTTCTCTGTGTGCTTTCTTCTTGCGCTTTCTCTTTTGAGCTTATGGACTTAGAACAAGTCCACTCTCGCACACTCCTGGTGCTCCTGAGATTTCAAATAACTCAGATTCAAGGTCGTTTCTTGGAAAGAAATGCCTCACGCCCTCTTGGCATTCTTCTGCTCAATGCACACCTTGCAAAGCTTACAGAGTGTTCAGCAACTCTGCAAGTGTCTCTCCTCGACACTTCTTCTCTCTGAACTCAAAATAGAGTCCCTCCTGTGCACTCTATGCACACGCTCAATGCCCTCCTGACAGAGCTTTACAGAACCTTCAGTAATTTTGTTTCTTCTTTGTGCCTCCCTTTGCACACTTCCTCCTCCAGAGTATTCAGTAAATCTTAGCCTTTCTTTGAGTCATTGAATCCTCCTGGTGTTCCCTCCTGGAACATTCTTTCTGACTCCTCAAAGTTAAGAAGCGCACTCCTTGCACTGGCCTTAGAACTTCTCGTGTTTCATTGTGCACTCCTTGCACAGCCCAAAGAACCCAGATGGATATCACAACTTAACAGATAGACAATTTCTATCTATCCCTACAAATGAAAATCTAACATACATCTACAACATTCATTCATGAAACATAAACACATGAACAACCATATGCAGGAAAAACTACTTTTCTATTAATCCCTGTGTCTCTATATAGATTATTTACAAATGTTGGACTGTAACAAGTCTCAGCTCTCTCTCGAGACCTCTCTGCTTTGGTCTCTCTTTCTAACTCTCTACTCTAATTTTATTTTTTTACAAAATGAGCGCTCCCATGAGCTTATCCTCAACCACCGTCTTTGAGCTATCGCTATCACAGAGCGGCTCCTACGCTACATTACATAAATGGTTGTCGCAGACCTGACTGATCTGGACTTAGCTGCAGGTAACCATTAAAGGAAACCTCAACCACTACATGTACAAAGGCATGGTCTGGCATTAAAATCCTTACAACATTTATTGAAATTTCGAATTTCAAAATTGAGAGGGTTGCGCCTCTCCCTTTCTTCATTAAATGCGTGTTGGATGTGCTGGTTGGCTGGCACGCTACTGACATGGAGCGATGCTCCTGCATCAGGAAGTAACAAATGAGAATGAGGTTGGTGGAGGAATGGTTTTAAATGTGCCAAGGAGAAGAAATGTCAAACATTTGATGTACATGTACTAGTCAACCTAGACTTATTTAAGGTTTTTTTTATGAAAAACACTATAGTAGATCCTAGAGTGGTTTCCCTAGTAATCTTTCGTTGCCTAAATTAATGTTAAAAAATATCGTTTAAATGATAGGTGGGAAATGTGAGTTTTTATCAAGTTCGTTAAATAAACACATTACAATAATATGATGTATCTTGGTGTGGTTAGTTTGGATTTGGTTAGATTAATAAAATATATGACACTTTTGGATCAGGGAAAATGGAGGAGTAGGTTGAAAATAGTGGTGAATAGGGTTCTTGGTGGGTCCTGGTACCCAACTAAATATGGGACCTCAACATTTGAATCGGGATTGATGCTTTGGGGTGATAGAGATATATGATCCTTTGGTGGATTATTATGAAGATACAATGCTAGAGATGGGGATCTTCATTAACCCTTAAGTCAATTCGCACAAGTTTCAATCCTGATTCTTTTGATGGAGGTATGGGGGTCCCTTTGTCATATTTGGGTTAGGTTAGATCATTGTCTTATGGTATTGATGCTCCATTGGGGTCCCCCTATTTGAATCAGGTCCTAGGTTTTGAATGCAATCAGAAGGTACCTTTGAAAGAAACGTCAAAGGCTCGAGGGTCTCTACTTCAAGCATTTTCATTCTTTGATAGGGTCCCTTCGAGGTCCACATTAGTATGAGAAAAGAGTAGGGAAGGTAGTGGATCACCTCATGGAACAAAATCAAGATTTTAGTGGGGAATTGGAGAGCATTTGGTTGTTATAGCACAGAGTAGAAGCACAAAAGAACAATTAAATATTGTGGAGGTGATGTAGTGTTAGTTGTGGGAGAATATCTAAAGGTTTGCCAGATCTTGGACCTTGAAGAAAGAGCTACCGTTGGTAAGTTTTATGGAAGATGAATGTCTCCAAAAATTGTTAATGTCTGGATGGAGGCGGAATGGAGGTCGATCCTGGGTTATCTACCCATTTGTAATTTACTTTCTCGTGGATGGATGGGGGTTATTTCTTAGTCTAAGGTCAATGTAGACTTGATTCTGGCTAGGCATTGGTATTGGGATCGCCGTCTTCTGTGCTCCAAACCATGGTGGTGTGCCCCCACAACTACCCACTAAAATTATCTAACTAGGGGAATTTTAGTGGGTACCCCTTATCAAAATTTTAGCAAGGTACTTTGTCACTACTTACTTGATTTGCCACTAACATATGAAAACTACTATTTTAGTAATGCAATTTCAATCCTAACCCAACAAGTAGATGTGGAAATCAAAGGTATTATACTTTTTTACTCTATGTTAATTAGCCCTTGCTCGAAGAGATCAAATTCTAAGTCATGCTAAAGCCTATGACAAATCTTCACTTATATGATCATATCTGAGAACTATCGGGCCATTATCCATCAGATAATTTCTCCTCAGAATGAAATAATACACAACCTCGATTTCTCTTCTAATAGGATCTTTTCAATAATACTATAGGAAAGTGTCTTATTAGAGTCTTCACCATTGGAAGATTTTTGCACCTTGTACACTCGAATCCAATGAGGTCCTTCTGATAGACCAATTTTTGATAGCATACCAACCCCATTATGCCATAAAGTGATCACCTTATGTATACATGTCAAACCGCTATTGGTCTCTAGGAATTATTACGGGAGGTAGGAAAGGGATGTATGGGAGTGAGTCTCTCATTTAATCACTAATAGTACGTGGTAGAGAACAAATTGTTAAAAAACCCAGTCTTATCCATGCACTTTGACCTCTTTGCGGGTAACACCTTCTCCTTATAAGAATGATTTTTGAGAATAGAACACTCCATCAACACATTTCTCATCGGAACAAGAAAATAGCATAACCCTTCCTCCCTTATGTCGACCCTTTTCAATAGCATAAATATCCTCTCTTATGAGCACCCTTTCCAATATCATGTCAATGAACAATCTTGGTATGACTTATAATGTCTCTTCTATGGCACATTTCCCAATGCAAAAAGGGAATATTCCCTTGATACCTTCCCATGGAAATTAAGATGAACCATACACATCTTCCTCTCTAATGGAAACTCTTTTGATAACACTCTCAAGGAGTTCTTCAGGACTGATCTTTCGATCGTTACGCATCTGATGCACAAACCT
>JASDQU010310070.1:66623-78775 GCA_032191745.1 Picea mariana | reverse complement strand
AGAAGTCTCAAGAGTCCATACATAACCAGAATAGCAGTGCTTCATTAAAGTTTTACAACCTGGGAGCCTTGCTCAACCATCGATCCTTTACAAAATACAAAGACTGAGTTTATATACTCAGAGAAATTCGCCTAACAGAGGCGTGCCCAGTCACCCAAGGCTTAGTGTCCCTTCATTCAAACTCGTACTGATATCCTTCTTCAAATGCCACTTTAACTGCGCATGTCTCCTGTAAGGGGAGTAGCTGAACCATTAAAAATTGAGCTAGCATGTGCAGACCTCCTCCGGCTAGTTGAGAACTTAGCATGACTTCTTTGGAAAAATGGGTACACAGGATCCCCTCAAGCAGACCGCTTGCCAGACCCTCCATACCTCACACTTAATGAATGAGGAGAGGTTTCAACCACCCCTTCTTGCCTTCATTTACTCCAAGCGCAGACCAGGATCGAGGTCAGGCCCGATGGAAACTGGAGGTCGTGACGGGCCTCTCTGTGACTGAAACTCGACGCCTTTGGGCCCTTTTGCGCAGCTCTTTCTTTCCCCAGTGACCACAAGCTGTGACCCTGTGTTTACTCTCAAAGGCGCTTTCGGCATTCGCGAATAAGAAGGGGTTGATCCCTACTTCTTGAAATTGTGATGAGCGAAACGCCGAGACGACTTAATCTGGCGCCGCGCGTCCCTCTAGATCTGAAGGTTCTGAAATCTCCCAATGATGTTGTACCTTGAGCCTTGGAATCGCGATGGGCGAAACAGCGAGGAACCTAATCGCGCGCCAGGTTTCTTCTGCGGGTGGACGGCTGAGATTGCCCCGTAATACCGCGGGCCCGACTTTGGGTGCCTTTGGTGCTTTCGGGGTTAGGGGTTTCGAGACATAGGAAAACAAGGAACCTTCACCCTTCGAATCCCCGAATGCCGAAATGCCGACGCGACTAGATCTCGCGCCACGCATCTTCTGGATGGACAACTGCTATCTTTCCCTGCACATAATATGGGCGCTAACCTCGGCGCAACTTCGTTAACCGCGATTTCCCGCCGACCGTCGATCTACTTTTATAGATGAATCCGGGCCGTTGACAATGTAATTTCACCCTCTCACTTGATTTTTAGCTTGAAATGGGGCTTTACGTGCTACGCTTGGGCGTTCTTCGTGCAACCTGCAGCTCTGGATGCTCTCGGGCCCAAGACAAGAATTGTTGCTAACATTAGGTTCCATGGGGGATAGAGTCGTCCCTGTGATGCTCTAAGAACTCATTCCGCAACTTCAGTGCCTTGCTGTTGGGCTATGGAGTCAGGCTCAAAACATCCCGCTGCTGAAAATACAGGCTGAAAAATAAAAGCAACAAAATAAAGATACATGCTCAAAGGAGCTTATTTATATACAATCCTAAACTAATAAAACACTTTACATGGGGCTAGGTGAAAGCAGACTTCCACCATAGCCAATCAAGTAACTTCCTGAAGGGAAGCTCTTTCTTTCTGTCAATGATCACCAGCAGATGGTGTAACCGTGAAAACAAAACGACTACACTCTTCAACTTCTCCTCACAGGGGGAAGTTGATATGGAATAGGGTGGCTCCAAGGCATAAAGGACATGCCACTTCATGTACTCACTGACAGGATCATAGAATGAGTGGCCAACCCTGTGAAAAGGGTAGCAGCAGGCCTGCTCTGCTCCACGGCTAGTCCTACAGGGCTGAACTTCATGAGTCTGCATAGGTGAATGGGCAGGCTCCGGGCAGGAAGTCACCTGTTCCACTAGTTCTTTCTACTCTTCTTCTTGGCTCTCCCCCAGGTCTGATTCATATTCATCATAAATAGGGACCATGGGGTGGTTATGCTTGCTGACTGGCTCTTCAGTATCTTTATAGTGATCAAATGTAGGATAAGCTTGCTGCTCATCATCACTATAATATACATCAAAAAGGGGGTGTCCTTCATTGATATGATCCTCCTCCAGAACAGTGATCCCGTAAAAAAAATTTGTTTTAGGGATAATGGGACCTGCTGGTTCTAGCTGCTCATACATAATCTTTTTCTCTTTAATCCTAGGTAAAAATATATCATGAGAAACCCCCTGGAGGAAAAGAGAAGAATCATCTTCCGCAACTAACCCCTCTTTTAAAAAGAGAGGGTCTTCGTCATCATGAGCAAAGCTGCTAGGAACATCTGCTTCAACCCGATATCCAGGTGAGTCATCTACCATGGACTACATTTTCTCTATAAACTCACAATTTCCACAAGAGGCATGTTGATTGTTATGAATATCTAAAATAATAGAGGCATCTGATATAATGTCAGATGCTTCCGTTCTAGGGCTAACACAATTAATATCATTCAACACCCCTATATTTTCCTGGCAAATGCTTTCCTCCACAGTAAAAGCTTCATCATGGACCTGGTCTTCAGGGCCAGCAGAGGCTTCATGAAGCGAAGAAAACTCCTCACAACAGTTTTCATACAAACAATCAGCTGGAAAACAATCTTTACAAAATGAATTGAAAGTTGTATGAAAACATGTTAAAGAGCGTATGCTTGCAGCGGGAAGAGACCGACACCATTCAAGAGTAGCTCCCTTCAATGAATACCTGAAGATCTTAATCTGCACATCTTCATGCATGATATTAAGTCGATGAATAACCTCATGAAAGTCCAATAAATGCTCAGCTGGTACCTCCCAACTCTTTGCGTGAAATTCAGAGAGAAAATTTTCCCATATGTCTCTATCAGGAAGTGCATTAGGAAAATCAACTATCTGAGAAAAGTCACAGAAAGCAAACCTTTGAGCCAGAATTTTCTCCATATCGAACCAGTGGAGTCGCCAATCGATCCTTGAATCATGGAGTCACCAGGTGAAAGATGCACAGCTTCAAATGTGCCTGGTCCTTGTTCACCATCAAAGGCCAGATCTTAACATTGTCGTTACCCCAGGAAGCTTCTCAGGCTGAGAAAGAAGCCGCTGAAACCTTCTCGAGAAAGCTTCTCTGGGTTATCTTTCAGGTGTGCCAAAAGTAGCCACAGCTGAAACAGTGAAGTGGAAACAATGGAGTCACCATAGTGGAGTCGTCGGGTGCACAGTAACAATCTTGATAATTCTGATATCTGATGCACCTTCAGAATCAGTTAATTGTTGTCGTTCAATCCCGGGGAAAATTTTCAACTTCGTCCCCGGCAATGGCGCCATAAATGTTAGCGTCAGAAGTCACTCATGGATTGCTTGCAGGAGCAGAGCCCAATGCCCATCAGTTTTATGTCACGTAAATTTTAATGTGTGATCGAATGGGTAGTAACTCGGGAAGATATCACTCCAATTCAGGGACTGGGTCTGGTATGTAAGGAACAAAGGAGGTCTTGATATAACTTCAGTCAGTGAGTTGATTGTAAAATGGGCAGGTGGAAGACTTAGTGAGAGGAGTGAGTGAACTACCTCAGGCAACAAGCCTTTCGGCAGCTTGTAGAAGAAAAACTCTCAATGCAAGATCCTCTTGGTTCAGGGCTTCGGGAAATTGAAAGGGGGACTTGACTGGATCCTCCAATTCCAAGTCGTTCAGTGCTAAGAAAATCATAGAGACCGATTAGAAACAACGCAACTGTTACAGTGATCCAACCTACATCATCCTATAACAGTCACAACTCGACTGGATTCTCCAATTCTGAGTTGTTCTAACACAGTGTAAACAAAGACGTGAAAGAAGTTGACATTCATAAGGCAAGAAGTCTCAAGAGTCCATACATAACCAGAATAGCAGTGCTTCATTAAAGTTTTACAACCTGGGAGCCTTGCTTAACCATCGATCCTTTACAAAATACAAACACTGAGTTTATATACTCAGAGAAATTCGCCTAACAGAGGCGTGCCCAGTCACCCAAGGCTTGGTGTCCCTTCATTCAAACTCATACTGATATCCTTCTTCAAATGCCACTTTAACTGCACATGGCTCCTGTAAGGGGAGTAGTTGAACCATTAAAAACTGAGCTAGCGTGTGCAGACCTCCTCCGGCTAGTTGAGAACTTAGCATGACTTCTTTGAAAAAACGGGTACACAGGATCCCCTCGAGCAGACCGCTTGCCAAACCCTCCATACCTCACACTTAATGAATGAGGAAAGGTTTCAACCACCCCTTCTTTCCTTCATTTACTCCAAGTGCATATCAGGATCGAGGTCAGGCCCAATGGAAACTGGAGGTCGTGGCGGGCCTCTCTGTGACTGATACCCGACGCCTTTGACCCCTTTTGCACAGCTCTTTCTTTCCTCAGTGACGACAGGCTGTGACCCTGTGTTTACTCTCAAAGGCGCTTTCAGTGTTTGCGAATAGGAAGGGGTTGATCCTTGCTTCTTGAAATTGCGATGAGAGAAACGCTGAGATGACTTAATCTGGCGCCACGCGTCCCTCTAGATCTGACGGTTCTGAAATCTCCCGACGATGTTGTACCTTGAGCCTTGGAATCGCGATGGGCGAAACGGCGAGGAACCTAATCGCGTGCCAGGTGTCTCCTGCGAGTGGACGACTGAGATTGCCCCGTGATACTGCGGGCCCGAATTTGGGCACCTTTGGTGCTTTCGGGGTTCGGTGTTTCGAGACATAGGACAACAAGGAACCTTCACCCTTCGAATCCCCGAATGATGAAATGCCGACGCGACTAGATCTCGCACCACGCCTCTTCTATATGGACGACTGCTATCTTTCCCTGCACATAATATGGGCGCTATCCATTGCGCTAACCTCGGCGCAACTTCGTTAATCGCGATTTCCCGCCGACCGTCGATCTTCTTTTATAGATGATTCCGGGTCGTTGACAACGTAATTTCGCCCTCTCACTTGATTTTTAGCTTGAAATGGGGCTTTACGTGCTACGCTTGGGCGTTCTTCCTGCAACTTGCAGCTCTGGATGCTCTCGGGCCCAAGACAAGAATTGTTGCTAACATTAGGCTCTATGGGGGATAGATTCATCCCTGTGATTCTCTAAGAACTCATTCCGCAACTTCAGTGCCTTGCTGTTGGGCTATGGAGTCAGGCTCAAAACATCCCGCTGCTGAAAATACAGGCTGAAAAATAAAAGCAACAAAATAAAGATACATGCTCAAAGGAGCTTATTTATATACAATCCTAAACTAATAAAACACTTTACATGGGGCTAGGTGAAAACAGACTTCCACCATAGCCAATCAAGTAACTTCTTGAAGGGAAGCTCTTTCTTTCTGTCAATGATCACCAGCAGATGGTGTAACCGTGACAACAAAACGGATACACTCTTCAACTTCTCCTCATAGGGTGAAGTTGATATGGAATAGGGTAGCTCTAAGGCATAAAGGACATGCCACTCCATGTACTCACTGACAGGATCATAGAATGAGTGGCAAACCCTGTGAAAAGGGTACAACAGGCCTGCTCTGCTCCACAGCTAGTCCTACAGGGCTGAACTTCATGAGTCTGCATAGGTGAATGGGCGGGCTCCGGGCAAGAAGTTACCTGTTCCACTAGTTCTTTCTGCTCTTCTTCTTGGCTCTCCCCCAGGTCTGATTCATATTCATCATAAATAGGGACCATGGGGTGGTTATGCTTGCTGACTGGCTCTTTAGTATCTTTATAGTGATCAAATGTAGGATAAGCTTGCTGCTCATCATCACTATAATATACATCAAAAAGGGGGTGTCCTTCATTGATATGATCCTCCTCTAGAACAATGATCCTGTAAAAAAAAATTGTTTTAGGGATAGTGGGACCTGCTGGTTCTGGCTGCTCATACATAATCTTTTTCTCTTTAATCCTAGGTAAAAATATATCATGAGAAACCCCCTGGAGGAAAAGAGAAGAATCCTCTTCCACAACTAACCCCTCTTTTAAAAAGAGAGGGTCTTTGTCATCATGAGCAGAGCTGCTAGGAACATCTGCTTCAACCCGATATCCAGGTGAGTCATCTACCATGGACCACAATTTCTCTATAAACTCACAATTTCCACAAGAGGCATGTTGATCATTATGAATATCTAAAAGAATAGAGGCATCTGATATAATGTCAGATGCTTCCGTTCTAGGGCTAACACAATTAATATCATTCAACACCCCTATATTTTCCTGGCAAATGCTTTCCTCCACAGTAAAAGCTTAATCATGGACATGGTCTTCAGGGCCAGCAGAGGCTTCATGAAGCGAAGAAAACTCCTCACAACAGTTTTCATACAAACAATCAGCTGGAAAATAATCTTTACAAAATGAATTGAAAGTTGTATGAAAACCTGTTAAAGAGCGGATGCTTGTAGCGGGAAGAGACCGACACCATTCAAGAGTAGCTCCCTTCAATGAATACCTGAAGAGATTAATCTGGACATCTTCATGCATGATATTAAGTCGATGAATAACCTCATAAAAGTCCAATAAATGCTCAGCTGGTACCTCCCAACTCTTTGCGTGAAATTCAGGGAGGAAATTTTCCCATATGTCTCTATCAGGAAGTGCATTAGGAAAATCAACTATCTGAGAAAAGTCACAGAAAGCAAACCTTTGAGCCTGAATTTTCTCCATATCGAACCAGTGGAGTCACCAATCGATCCTTGAATCATGGAGTCACCAGGTGAAAGATGCGCAGCTTCAAATGTGCCTGGTCCTTGTTCACCATCAAAGGCCAGATCTTAACATTGTCGTTACCCCAGGAAGCTTCTCAGGCTGAGAAAGTAGCCGCTGAAACCTTCTCGAGAAAGAACCTCTGGGTTATCTTTCAGGTGTGCCAACAATAGCCACAGCTGAAACAGTGAAGTGGAAACAATGGAGTCGCCATAGTGGAGTCATCGGGTGCACAGTAACAATCTTGATAATTCTGATATCTGATGCACCTTCAGAATCAGTTAATTGTTGTCGTTCGATCCCGGGGAAAATTTTCAACTTCGTCCCCGGCAATGACGCCATAATTGTTAGCGTCATAAGTCACTCCTGGATTGCTTGCAGGAGCAGAGCCCAATGCCCATCAGTTTTATGTCATGATAAATTTTAATGTGTGATCGAATGGGTAGTAACTCGAGAAGATATCACTCTAATTCAGGGACTGGGTCTGGTATGTAAGGAATAAAGGAGGTCTTGATATAACTTCAGTCAGTGAGTTGATTGTAAAATGGGCAGGTGGAAGACTTAGTGAAAGGAGTGAGCGAACTACCTCAGGCAACAGGCCTTTCGACAGCATGTAGAAGAAAAACTCTCAATGCAAGATCCTCTTGGTTCAGGGCTTCGGGGAATTGAAAGAGGGACTTGAATGGATCCTCCAATTCCAAGTCGTTCAGTGCTAAGAAAATCACAGAGACCGATTAGAAACAACTCAACTGTTATAGTGATCCAACCTACATCATCCTATAACAGTCACAACTCGACTGGATCCTCCAATTCCGAGTTGTTCTAACACAATGTAAACAAAGACTTGAAAGAAGCTGACATTCATAAGGCAAGAAGTCTCAAGAGTCCATACATAACCAGAATAACAGTGCTTCATTAAAGTTTTACAACCTGGGAGCCTTGCTCAACCATCGATCCTTTACAAAATACAAAGACTGAGTTTATATACTCAGAGAAATTCGCCTAACAGAGGCGTGCCGAGTCACCCAAGGCTTGGTGTCCCTTCAGTCAAACTTGTATTGATATCCTTCTTCAAACGCCACTTTAACTGCGCATGGCTCCTGTAAGGGGAGTAGCTGAAACATTAAAAACTGAGTTAGCGTGTTCAGACCTCCTCCGGCTAGTTGAGAACTTAGCATGACTTCTCTGAAAAAACGCGTACACAGGATCCCCTCGAGCAGACCGCTTGCCAGACCCTCCATAACTCACACTTAATGAATGAGGAGAGGTTTCAACCACCCCTTCTTGCCTTCATTTACTCCAAGCGCAGACCAGGATCGAGGTCAGGCCCGATGGAAACTGGAGGTCGTGGCCGGCCTCTCTGTAACTGATACCCAACGCCTTTGGCCCCTTTTGCGCAGCTCTTTCTTTCCCCAGTGACCACAGGCTGTGACCCTGTGTTTACTCTCAAAGGCGCTTTCGGCGTTTGCGAATAGGAAGGGGCTGATCCTTGCTTCTTGAAATTCCAATGAGCGAAACACTGAGACAGCTTAATCTGGCGCCACGCGTCCCTCTAGATCTGACGGTTCTGAAATCTCCCGACGATGTTGTACCTTGAGCCTTGGAATCGCGATGGGCAAAACGGCGAGGAACCTAATTGTGTGCCAGGTGTCTCCTGCGGGTGGACGGTTGAGATTGCCCCATGATACTACGGGCCCGACTTTGGGTGCCTTTGGTGCTTTCAGGGTTCGGTGTTTCGAGACATAGGACAACAAGGAACCTTCACCCTTCGAATCCCCGAATGCCGAAATGCCGACGCGACTAGATCTCGCACCACGCCTCTTCTAGATGGACGACTGCTATCTTTCCCTACACATAATATGGGCGCTATCCATTGGGCTAACCTTGACGCAACTTCGTTAACCGCAATTTCCCGCCGACCGTCGATCTGCTTTTATAGATGAATCCGGGCCGTTGACAACGTAATTCGCCCGCTCACTTGATTTTTAGCCTGAAATGGGGCTTTACGTGCTACGCTTGGGCGTTCTTCGTGCAACCTGCAGCTCTGGATGCTCTCGGGCCCAAGACAAGAATTGTTGCTAACAGGCCAAGAATTTCAACAAGAAGACTAAGCCAGATCTAAAGATATAAGTCACAACCAAATATATGCTGATGAACTTGACCTAGAGAAAATGTAGTTGTGTAAGTTGGAAAAAATTATGGAAGACTATGCGCTATGGAAATAGTACAAAGATTAAATGGAAACGCAAAGGCTTTCATGATTGCCTAAATTTTTGTAATTGTTCCTTCTTATTTTTTCCTTTCCCACTTGTATCAATTCGACCATGGAACATGAAAAAATGAGTTAGAACTATCCTATGACAACATGGCAGTTACAAAATGTAAAAAATCTCTCTTGTTTTATAAAAGAGGGAACTGCAAATGAGTAAGGGCTTTTGATTTGTTGTGTATCAAAACAATATTTTTACTGCATGAATGGATAGAGCAAGAGACATCCATGGGGATTTATGATTCAAATATGTGTATATGAGATTTTTATTTGTGCATGTGCCTACTTTATGAATGTATTGAGCATAGTTAAATGAATTTCTTCTTTACTCTGTTCTTTATATTTATATTGTCATGAATTTTCTTATGAGTGCAACAACAGTGCCATAGATATGATAATCAAGTAATCATTGTTATGCCTTTTTCACTGTTATATTAATCCATCACTTGCATATGTGAACTCATTCTTTTGGAGGTGATTATATTTTTCATTATACTCATTCTCATTAGGTTGCTCCTGATAAGGATAGGTTAGATTAGTGTAGAGTGCATCTAGAATAGTTTTAGACAACAATTAGTTAGATTCAATTTCATATTTTGATTCATATGAGAACATTATGTTCTTAGATTCATATTATAAAATCTTTTAGAGTGGCAACAGGTCCACATATTGGTCAGAAACATTATACCAAACAAGAGTGGGTCTAATTGGGATCTTCCATTGGGTGTTCTACCTTACCTGCTTGACAAGCCATTTGGACTCGTCAACACATGGCATCCGCTTTTTGACGCCAAAGAGGAGGTATTATCCAACATGCCAACCTAGATAAAACTTCCTAATATGCCTCTAGAATTTTGTTCGTATGTGGGCTTAAAGGCGATAGGTGAGCTTTTGGGTTCATTTATTACTTCTAACACGAGCTGTAAAACTTCCAATTATTGCTTAGTGGCACATATTTTAGTGGATTTAGATCCAAGAAAGGGGTTGTTTAACTCTATGGAGATTGTGTTGGGTTACTGAAATGTTCCATTATGTTGTTCTCACTACCACAAGGTGGGCCATTTGTAGGCAAATTGTGACCTTTTCCTCTATTTATTTTCACATGTAGGTGGTTGTATGGGGTTTTCTGATGAGCAGGATGTGCCTTCCATGGGTCTAGTGGAGGGGACTACAAACAATGTTGAACCTGTATGTGAAGAAAATCCCTCAGAGCAAGTCACAAAGTCTGTGAATATTCACTCACATCTAACTGGACATGCTAGAAAGTCACCATATCCAATCTTTGATGATGCTATGAGCTCTATGGAGGAGAATATTATAAAAATATTAGCAAGTGATTTGGATCTCTCTACTCTGCAATGGTGCACACTTGAGGACTTATGGAATGATAGTGCGAAGGAGACTCGAGTTTCTCATAACTCATCCTCTCTTATTCTCTCGAAATCATGTAAATATTCCATTCCAGTTGGTATCTGTATGTTAGAGGGTAAGGGTGAGTCAGGTATAAGATATTTGGCACAAAATTTTCTTTCAACTATCTGTCCTATAGGTCAGGGATTGAATGATTTCTTGGATGACCTGAAGCAGACCTCTAGTGTCTCTTCTAGGGATACTTCCAATTCACATAAGGATACCCTTTCAGGTAGACAATCCATCTCCTCAGGATGAGATCCTTACCTCCTTAGACCTCATGGTCTTTCATGGGGTCTTGGGTTTGATGGTACGAAGGAGGTGGGTCATTCAACGGCTAGACAGAAGTCTGCACTAAAACATGCACATGAACATGCATCACATGAAGTGTTTCAAGGAAGGAAGAAACTTATCTCATGGCTCCTTAAAGCAGGCATGGCCCCAAAGAGGGGTTTTCCATGATAATTATGTCTATAAATATCCATGGATTAGGGGTGAGAGCCAAAAAATTATCCCTTCGAAGACTTATGGATGTGGAAAAGTTGGATATAGTCTTGATTTAGGAGAGTATGGGTCATTTCAAGACACTTTCCTCTGATTTAGAGAGACTTTTCCGTGGTGGGGGATTTGTTGGCATTGATTCTTCAGGGCTTTCGAGAGGTCTTATTACTGGTTTTTCTTTAAATTTTGAGCTTACTAATAGTTATTCTATTACTATTTACAAATTTTTATTGCAAAGAATTAGATCGATAATTGTCTATTCTAAACTTATATGGCCCTTACGATGGGAATGAGGTGTTTTGAGAAAGGTTGTTTTGCTTCAATTTTATTAGATATGACATGTTAATTATTGAGGGAGACCTCAACTTCACGATCAATAGGGACGAAATTTGGGGGATCTCAGTTCAGGAGGAAAAGTTGGAATTTTTTTTTATAGATAAGATGGAGAGGGTTAGTCCGTTGACATGGAGCCTATCCAATTGAAGCCTATCTGGTCTAACAATTGAAGTGGGGAAGAGGGAATTTAAAAAAGGATAGAAATATTTCTTGTTCATGACAACTTTTTACAAGAAAAAGGGGCATAATGTTCCTGGGTGGGGCCAGTCCAATGCTCTGAGCATTACATGATTATCCTAGAATTGGGTTGACCTGATGGTAAGTGGAGATCATCATTCAAATAAAATTACAATTGGGTAGATGTGTATGAATTCAAAATCCTCATTTGTAATAATTATGAACTATTCTGGGTAGATGGGAGTGTGTTTGTTAGTGCACATTTCGTCACAAATTTACAAAAATTAAAAGGGAAAGCTTCAATTTGGGCTAGGCAGTGGAATATTGCCAATTAAAGAGCCATCAGGGCGCTGAAAGGTGAGCTTAAAGCCTTTTTTTCTAAAATTAAGGATGGGGGAATTGGTTCCTCTGATGAATTGGAATGTTGTAGGTCGTTAGAAGTAAGATGTAATTTTCTATTTGAACTAGAAAAAACTTAGAGGCTCAAGAGTAGGGCCCTATGGATAGAGGCAAGATATCAAAACACAAATTTCTTCCAAAAATTTGCTAACCACAGGAAAAATTTCAATTCTATATGGGAGTTAAAGGACTAACAAGGGAATAAAAAAAATGGGGTTCACAGAGCTAGTTGATCTGGAGGTCAATCATTTTGAGTTGTTCTTAGAATCTACATAAGAAAACGTGGGTGAAATGTTGAAACTAATCTCCATGTTTCCAAGGTTAGTTGAATAGGTAGATAATAGGGATTTTTTCAAACAAGTTTCAAAGGAGGAATTGTAAGCGATCATTGATAGTTTCAAGAAAGATAAGAGTCTTGGCCCAGATGGTTGGACAACAAAATTCTTTGTGGAATTATTTGATTGTGTGGGGGGTGATCTCCTTAGAGTGGTGGAGGAAA
>JASDQU010310070.1:51717-63187 GCA_032191745.1 Picea mariana | reverse complement strand
GTGTCAGAACATGTCCACATCATATCATCAAATGAAATTTACTAAAATCACAGTAAACAATCAACCCCAATAGAAAACTCCCTGACTCGATCTGGAGTCCAAGGGGTTCCGTCGATTCCTCTGCATCCTCAAGGTCCAAAACCCTGCACACTCAGTAAAACTGATTCAATAGCACCTGTCTATGTCAAAGAAGTAAAAAATCATGTCATCTACCATAACACATCATAATCAAGGACAAATGTTTTAATATCGTAATAGTTTGGATCACTTGCGAGAAAGTGTCCTCAAAGAATAAGTTTTCTCAGTGCACCAGAGCGGGATGTTACATACACCCCCTCTTGGTCTAAACTTTGTCAGGAAGTTTCATAGTATAAATGTCAAAATAAGTGTATCACAGTATCCTAGGTCTATCAGTCAAACAAAAATGGAAACTGCTGGTGCATATCATATGCGACCTCCTAGGTCGCCGAGTGCGGACTATAATTGTCCCATTGGACCTTGTCCTGATCTACCATTCAACATCATAACTGTAGAATGCGATGATCTAATATGTGGACCGGCTCAGCCGTGAGAACTCCCTCATATGATACCTACAAGGAACTCATGTCAATCACATGTGTAGGATCACTAATATAATGTCTCAAAACAGATACATGAAAAAAATCATGCATACACCTCAAAGAATCAGGCAAGGCTAGTCGATAGGCCACAGACCCCTTTCTCTCCACAATCTCAAAAGGTCCCACAAACCTAGGAGAGAGTTTATCTCCCTTTCCAAAATTGATCGAACTCTTATGTAGTTTAACCCGCAAGAAGACTCGATCGCCAACCTCATAACTACGGTTGACTCGGTGCGCATCGGAATAACTCTTTTGTCGATCCTACGCTTCTTTAATCCTTTGTCTTATGGTTTGCATTTGTTCTTCCATTTCTTGGATCGTTTCTGGTCCCACTAGGACCCTACCCTCAAGCCGATCCCAACTCAAGGGCCTTCGACACGGTCGCCCATAAAGAAACTTGAAAGGTGTCATCTTAATGGTGCTCTGGTAACTATTGTTGTCAGCAAACTCCACTAGTGGCAAGAATTCTTCCCAATGCTTTTGTTGATCCATCACGTACATGCACAACATGTCTTCCAAGGTTTGGTTCATTCGTTCGGTATGCCCATCAGTCTCCAGGTGATACGCAATACTAAAGTTAAGTTGGGTTCCCAAGGCCTCTTGGAAACTCATCCAAAATTGTCTAGTAAACACCGATCCTTAATCGGATATAATCTTCTTAGGCATGCCATGCAGCCTCACAATCTCACTGATGAAAACTCTAGCTATGTTAGGTGCCTGATACGTCGTACGCACAGGAATAGAGTGATCAATCTTTGTCAGAGTGTCTACTACTATGAAAATCAAGTCATGTCTCCTTGCCGTCCGTGGCAATCCAACAATAAAATCCATCGAAATGACCTCCCATTTCGATTCTGGAATGGCATGTGGTTGAAGTAATCCTTCTAGGTGTGTATGTTCAACCTTTGCCTGCTGACACTCTAGACATCTGGCCACATAGTTAACTATGTCAGCCTTCATTTCCTTCCAGAAGATTAAGGGTTTAAGGTCTGCCTTCATCTTCATGACTCCTGAGTGAGCCATGTAAACTGCTCTATGAGCCTCACTCAGGATCAACATCCTCAACTCGTCGTTTGGCGGTATGTAAATCCAACTTTTAAACCTCAATAACCCATCGCCATCAAATGAAAATCCCTCATATCGTGGTACCATCATTGTGTTTTGTCCGATAAAGCCCTCGACCTCTTTGTACCAGTCATCATCACGTTGTAAAGTAAGAATCTTCTCACGTAGATTCGTCTGAAGAGGAAACACCAAAAAGATGTGTGGTCTCTGACTCAAAGAATTTGCCACTCGGTTCACTATTCCCTTTATGCAAGTAATCTCAAAGTCATACTCGCTAAGCAATTCCGACCAATGTCGTTGTCACGCATTCAGGTCGCTTTGCGTAAAAATGTGTTGTAGTCCACAATGATCAGTCTTTAGTTCAAATTTTCGTCCAACAAGATAGTGTCTCCAAACCTTCAAGGCATATACGATGGCTAATAACTCCAAATCGTGCATCACATAGTTCTCCTCATGCCTTCTCAGTTTCCTCAAAATGTAAGCAATCACTCGTCCGTCTTCCATCAAGACTACGCCTAAACCTTCCTTGGATGCGTCAGTGCATACCAAGAAGTCCGCATCCATGTCAGGGACCTTTAGTATCGGAGTTGTTGTCAACAACTCTTTAAGCCTCCGAAATTTTTCCATGCATTTCTCGGTCTAAACAAAATTCTTGTTTTTCTTCTGTAATTCCGTGATTGGATTTTCTATCTTCGAAAATCCCTCAACAAACCGTCGATAGTATCCTGCTAAACCCATAAAGCTATGCACTTCTGTGACGTTCGTCGGCATAGGCCATTCCATAATATCCTCAACCTTGGTTGGATCCACGGCGATGCCTTCGCCGGAGATGACATGGCCTAAGTAGTGAATCCTCGATTGATAAAAAGAGCATTTGGATAACTTCCCATACAATTTTTTCTCTAGCAGACACTGTAGTACCAAGCGCAAGTTCTCATCATGCTCCTCCATCATCCGAGAGTAGATCAAAATATCGTCAATGAATACTTGGACGAACTTGTCCAAGTACTCGATNTAGATCAAAATATCGTCAATGAATACTTGGACGAACTTGTCCAAGTACTCGCGGAACACCCCGTTCATCAAACTCATAAATACCCCTAGGGCATTTGTCAGTCCAAATGGTAAAACAATAAACTCGTAGTGTCCAAACCTCATGTTAAAGGTGGTCTTAGGGACGTCATCCTCCTTGATCCGCAACTGGTGATACCCTAATCGCAAATCGATCTTGGAGAACACCATCTCACCCTTCATTTGATCGAACAGATCATCAATTCTCGGCAAGGGATACTGATTCTTGATCGTAGCCTTGTTCAGTTGACAGTAGTCAATGCAAAGCCTCCACAATCCGTCCTTCTTTCATATGAAAATGACAGGTCCTCCCCATGGTGACACACTAGGACGTATCAGTCCCAGGTCCAACAACTCCTTCAGTTGCATTTTCAACTCTTGCAAATCTGAGGTCGACATCCGATAAGGCGTTCTTACTATCAGTTTGGTCCCCAGTTTCAGGTCTATGGTAAACTCCAATTCCCTTTCCGGTGACATCCCAGGTAACTCCTCTGGAAATACATCCGCAAACTCTCTCACCACCGGAAGGTGTTCTAGTCCTTATGCTACTCCCTTCTCGTTTAATGCAAGGATTGCATAGAGCTTGCACCCCTTGCACATAGTCTTTCGTAACTATAAGGAAGAGACGAACCTCAGGGAAACTCCTTGGTTCCATCCTACAATCACACGTCTCTATCCTTTGTCATTGACCAAGCTCAACCATTTCGTCTTACAGTTGAGTATCGCCTCATGCAATTCCAACCAACCCATACCAATCACGACATCATAAGATCCTAAGACCATGATGTACAGGCTGGTCCTCATGACAATCTCCCCCAGGATAAGGGCACATCCCATAACCTTTCCTCCAACCTTTTGTTTGGCTCCCGAAGCCATCTATATGAAGCTAAACTCATATTGATCGACTGCCTTTACCTTAATCCTTTTTAGCGCTACACCAGAAATGAAACTCTCGATAGCACCAAGATCAATCAAAATACTAAGGGTCTGGTCAGCAACAGTAATTGTCGTCTTGAGCACAGTCGAATGGTGCTTTGCCTGACGTTTATTCACCGCTGCATGAATCCGATGGGCCTTGCCCATATCTCTCACTTTAGTGGGTCTAGCTGATCCTTACACTTTGGTCCTCTCCATAGGACATTCGCGTTGGTAGTGTGGCTCCCCACATGTCCAACACCCCTTCTTCGGCCCAGTAGTCCTGGTACCTGAATGGAAGGTGACGGCCCACTGGCCTGGAACCCTAGTCTGTTCTGTTGAACAGGCCTAAACTGTTGCTGCTACGGGTGATGTTGTTGTTGATGCTGTGGTCCCCGATAAGGTGTCCGCTGCTGAGGCGACAGTCACTGAGGTGTAGTGAAGTCGGATCCCCTCTGGAAGCCATGATATCCTGGCGTATGTCTCACTGGTGTCTGGTGCTACGGTGTTCCAGATGAACCCTACCCTGCTGGTCTCGCTGGAGTCCTGGTCTGACCTCCACTGATAAGCTCTTCCTTGGCTATGAGGGCCTTCTGGACGACATCATGCAAGGTTTGAGGCATCAAAATCCTAACCTTCGCATGCAAGCTGTCGTTAAGGACAGACACGAACTTGTTGACCTTAAGTTTCTCCGTGTTAAGGTGTGGAGCATACTGGAGTAGCTCCATAAAATGTGCCTCGTACTTGAGCACCGTATGACCTCCCTGTCGTAAGGCATTGAACTCATTGAGCTGATGCTCAATGAAATCCTCTGAAAGGTACCTCTCTCGGAATTGTTTCTCAAACAGTTTCCATGACACATCTTCGACAACCATGTTTAGCTGCGGTAGGAGCGTCTTCCACCATAGAAGAGAGCTCCCCTTCAATTGAAAGACTTCCATATGGACCTTCATGTTGGAGGTATAATGACGAAGTGCGAAGCACATCGCCATGTTCTCCAACCATGCCTCAATGGCTATGTCGTCTGGGGCACCAAAAAACTCAGGAAATTTGACCTTCTCGAGTTCACGGTGAATGCTACTAGTAACGGTTGGTGCACGCGAAGAAACCTTAGCGAGTGTCGGTGCCCTAGCCTCATCTCTGTCCAAACGGATGATCAGTGCCTCGAACATGTGCTGAAAATATCTTATCATCTCAACTACATCGCCAATTGTTATCTTCTCCTATCCGAGAACCTACTCGTCTCCCTGGGGGTGAGACCCCTCAGGTGTGGATGCTACTGGAGGCATCACGCCTCCTCCCCTAGCACCCCGTCATCTGCCTCCATGGTGCCCTCTAACCATGAATACTTGCACGCACACAATCAACTCGATCAGCAACAGTATAATCAAATCA
Source organism: Picea mariana (assembly GCA_032191745.1). Classification (NCBI taxonomy): domain Eukaryota; kingdom Viridiplantae; phylum Streptophyta; class Pinopsida; order Pinales; family Pinaceae; genus Picea; species Picea mariana. Next base: position 58,121 of record JASDQU010310070.1, on the reverse strand, counting down.
TGTCAATGAAATCCGTAGTGATCCCAAGTCGCGGTTCGAACACACTCTGATACCATATGTAATGTTCCTCCTTGTTACGATGACAAACCTCTTATAACAAGTGCAAAAAAAATTTTTGCGTGTGCGCGCGTGCACAAGGTAAACAAACACATTCGACTCTGCGTCGTCACCCGATGACGAACAAGACACAAACCACGATTAACACAACAAGACGACATAAGACGCACAACAAGTAACTGCATGCATTTAACGACGATCAATCGACAATAAGTGAGACTGACTACCCATCCATCCTACCCTGCAATGGTTAGAACCTCAAAGAAACATAAGCAATGCTCAAGTCCAGGTTCCCATCGATTTTAACCATTTAAGGTCTCAGGGTTGGCAACTGTTCTAAGGAACATGGAGGTGTCTACATCCCGCCCGACTCCATCCGAACCAAACTAAATAAACTAAATCAACAAACATCAAGGAAAATCGTTGCACGATAAAGTTCTATGAATCAACACACATTGTAAGAATTCCACGGTGCAAGAGAGTTTGATTACGAAATCCATCAAGAAACAAAATAAGTGCGAGCATAAGGAAAACAACTTTATTTGAATAGAGAAGCAAGGGTAGTCAACTGCTTTACTTCAAGGCGTGGAATAAATCATTCATTAACTTCCACTGTCGCTAACACTTTAATTGAAGGTAGCACGGATGATGACCACCTTTCATTCTTTTTTTTTTTAAAACAAGGCCTATTATCTTAAATCAATAATTTATCACAATAATGTGAGTTTTTTTTTTGTTCATTTTCTTCTTTTTAGAATGAGCTTGCACTTAGAGAATAAGTCCTAAAGATACATTACCTGTTGGTGTGATGAACATCACAAATTATCAAAATATCTTCTCATAATTAATAACATTAACATATCTAAAATGTTACTTTTGTAATATCACTTATCCAATTGACTCTTGTTCACAATAATACTGACACATATATATAAGAGAGCCATCTAAATCCACTCATGATATTTTTAATGTAGTTTCAATGTACTAAACCATTCAATATATTATTGATGTAGTTTTCAATGCATTAATGATATTTCAAAAAATAATAATTAAATGAGATGTAGTTATGAAAGAAAAACAAAAATCATCATTTGGTAACACATACTATGAAGATCAAGATTTAGGAACCTTGGGAAGGCAAAGGGACATAATCTTCCCAAATCAAAGAACACTTGAAATTTTTGATAATCGACATTGTTAAAAATTTTCAATAATAAAAAGCTTTAAAAAATTTCAACAATAATAAAATATATTAAGAATAGATATGCCTCTTAGCGCTTCATCCAGTTAAATACATCTAATCATTAAACAAAACATTTACCCAATTAGTGTAAAATGATGATATATAATAACTGAGACACAATAAATTCGCCCTCAAGGGGAGCGTAAGCCAAACAACTTTGTCAACTTATTCCATCAAATCAAGGCCATAAGGGTCAATGTCTATGATTTAAATTGACATTAAAAACAGATCAATTAACAACGTAAATCTAACATAGATATACAATCTGCCAGTAAGCCAAATTTCATTTGGTCACCAATTAAAATTTCATCGTAGCGTGGGATTCAACATTTATAAAATGCAACAGGGCCATCATGTTAATTGAATTTAACATTAAATAACGGTTTAAATTAAAGGGTTAGCTCATATATATACACAGTTACCAGTTTCATTATAGCTATATTATTCCACAATTATCCATATTAGTCCACAATGGGCTATCTACCAGTCAATTTCTATCATGAAAATTTCAACCGGTCACACCAGAATCGTTTCACGATCTAACTTGAGCACCAGTCGCGGGCTACATCCTGGCATTTATTCTACAGTAAATTCACAATCCGGCAGCTGTCAAAGGCAAAATCGCCAGACAGAGATACCCCAGAAAAACGTGCAGAGACAATTAGAGCATACGCAGAAAGAAGAATTACCCAATAAAACATGTAACAATAAACTTAATACCCAATCGTAATATAAAACACCCACATAAAAATCAAAACACCCACAGTCATATATGGAAAATGCCCACAGTCATACAAACACCCACCGTAATATAAAACGCCCTTCCCAAGACAACAGGTAATTTATATAAAAAAAAATTGCAAACAATGGTAACCTGGGATTTGTCCTGACAGAAGAACGACCCAAGCAAGCCGATTTGACCCAAAATCCACAGAAAAAGAAAATCTCAACATAAAACAAGGCAAGGAGTTTCATTCACCGTAATCAAATTATAAAATGAAAGGCAAGCGTATATCGAAATCCAGAAAAATGTCAACACAAACAAGGCAAGGAGTATTTCGAAATCCATCACAAAATTCACCATAATTAATTGATAAACGATAAACCAGGAAATGCATTCACGTGCTAGAATTTAATTTTGCATGTCATTGTACCCGACACAACTGCCAGGGAATGCCATTGCTATCATGGGTTTCTATTTTTAATTTTTTTTTTTTTTAATGGAAGAACACGGCTATACACATGAACCCTTTTTTACTGAAATTCTCCACATTAACACACAGTGGTAAATTCGCTACGTTACATCACTTCCATGTGCATATAGCCATGAATTAAATTTTACACCAGGGATTGCTGGCGGGTTAAGGAACTACACCACCATTAAATGAATACCAACACACAAGATCCATTACCCAAACGAATTCGCCTATATCTATTACATAATGACTTCACCATTACATGCCTCCATGTACATACATCAATGCAATATAACTATAACAGAGATTATTAATGAATGTAAATCTATACATCCATAATTTAAATGCTAAAATACAACATCCGAGAAAAATACAGCACAAGAGTAACACAGAAACATAAAGGTCCCAACCAAGGAACAGTAGAACCCAGCTAGAACGTTGACCACAATGATTTTAGGAAATCAATTGAATGACAGAAGCTTAAGACAAAATTCATCCATTAAAATCATCATACAGATCCCAGCATGAATTTCTAACGCATTATACTCTATAAAATAAATGAGCATACCTTTGCCTTGTCGTCTGCCTCGAATGAAGTTCGCTCGCTCTGTGTCGTTCCCACTCGCCGACCATCGAGACTACACCAGTACCTTCCAGCCAATGCTAGGGGTACTTTGCTTCCCCCTTAGCCCCCCAAGGTGCAAAGGGGCCACACACTATCCAGATGGTATGTCTAGCTCCTAGCTCGCCTCTCAAGGCCAAGCTACCACTCCTATCCGAGCTGGGCTGTCCCAACTCCCCACAAGTAATCAGTCAAGTCACAAATTCAGGAGTGTAATGTTACGCTAATCGTTGATCCCCTACTTCCTCCTCCTTCCTCTCTTTTATAGAGTTTTTGAACTTCCAAACTTTCCCAAAATCTCTTTTAATTTAAGTTTTAATGAAAATCCTCTAAAAATTCTCCGTCGTACAAGTGTCATTCATCCCCCACATTTCTCCATTAACTATTCTCTTTAATTTATTAAATTGTCTTATTTCCCTCACCCACCTAGAGTTACTCCTATTTTTACTCCTAGGTGTCCCTAGATTCCCTTACATGTTTTAAATACTTTCCCCAAAATGATGTTGCTAATTTAGTTCAATTTACAAGGTTCTTTATTGCAGATTCGTTACTAAGTTGACCTCGCTTTTTACCATAACTTCCTTTCTTTCCCTTATTATGTTTCCTCCATTCCTTAGTTTCCTAATTTTTATTATTCCCTTCCTTCCCCTTTTTATTAGAGCCAAAATGGCAGTTGCGCTATTTAATCTTTTCCTTTTATTATTAATTTAATATCTTTTTATACTCTCACTAGTTAAAAATTATATTCTTCTTTACAATTTTTAAATCCACTGATTTTAATTAAATTCTTACTCTCTTCATTTTACCCGAAAATTTTTATGAAGACTAAAACTATTACTTAAGTGGGTTTTAGTTTAAATTTTTATTTTTATTTTTATAGGGTATTTTTCTTAAGGTTAGACAAAATTTTACCCTAGAGAAGTTTTAGACTTAGGACTTAGATTCTGAACTGGGCGACATTAATTAGGGAGGTTGTTTAAGAATTTCTCAATGTGTTAGATGTCTTAGGGCCATCTAGGTTTGTTCCTTGATCAACAACAATGCGACGTGCCCTTCAGGATGCACCACGTACTCCAAGGGTGCCACTCACCTCATTTGTTTCTTTTGCATGATGTGCCCTTCAGGATGCACCACGTGCTCCAAGGGTGCCACTCGCTTCTTGACTGATTGGTAGACATCAATAACCCCTGGAGTCAACACTCCGCCAGGTGAACTTGTGGGAGACTAAGGGCTTCTAAGGAATAAGGCCCCCGCCTTATTGCGTTCCCTTTAGAATTCATCACGGGCGACTATCGCAGTCAGCCCTCGTGGTATCGTGGGTCCTCTCGATCTAGGTAATTGTTAACCTATAGTTCGAGCCATGGCAGGAGTGCTAGTAGGCTGTGGCAGGGCTGCTGTCCACACCTCTCCCTCAACCTCTCTGGTAGTCGTGTGTGACCCCTTTACTCCATATTTGTGTCTGGTTGGCAAGCTATCGCCAGCCTGCATCATCACCAATCGTATCAGAACATGTCCACATCATATCATCAAATCAAATGTACTAAAATTACAGTAAAAAATCAACCCCAATAGCACACTCCCTGACTCGATCCGGAGTCCAAGGGGTTTCGTCGATGCCTCTGCATCCTCAAGGTCCAAAACCTTGTACACTCAGTAAAACTAAGTCAATAGAACCTGTCTATGTCAAAGCAGTAAAACATCATGTCATGTACCATAACACATCATAATCAAGGACAAATGTTTTAATATCGTAATAGTCTGGATCACTTGCAAGCAAGTGTCCTCAAAGAATAAGTTTTCTCAGTGTGCCATAGCAGGATGTTACAAAGTGTCACATTCAAATTATCCTCTTGGTTGTACATGTGTTACACCTTGAACATGAACTTAACTAGGCAACTTCACCACCAAAATTGTGTTGTGATATCTTCATCGAAATATTGTAAGTGGGTCTCTGGGAGTTTCATGGTGGTGGCAACAATTATTCCCTAAAGGTATGTGGCCCTTTGTTCTGAAGGGTTTATCTCTACCTCTTCATCTTGAAATATTGGGTTGAGGTATAAGGATTCAAGTTCCCTAACTCATTTTCCCTAATAAAAATACTTCATTTCATTTATGAAAGATTCATCTAGCTATTCCTTAGTTACATAAGATTTGTATCTAGTCCTCAATCTTTTTTATAGTTTCTTAAAATATACTGAGAATGAAAACATAGTAAGAGTGAAAATTGGTTGAGCTCTCAAACAAAATGGCATTGGACATGTAACCAAAGGTGTATCCATTTTTGCAATTGAAATGGATTGCACCTATGAATCTAAGTAATGGAGGAAGACTCTCCAAGAGGGAAAGCCCCTATCAATTTTTAAACACAGAAACAAACCCTAATAAAACCCTAAATACATACTTTGTACCATGATTTCACCAAAAGGTGTACCATGGGTTCACTACCTCCACACCTCCAAATTGTCATATGTCGATTTCATTGAATCCATCATTATCCTATGGTTTGGTACACTAAAGATGAGTCTCCTTATCCAAGATATATGACAACAAGTTCACTTTGGTAGGAATCTTAAATAATTTAAATAACTCTTTAATATGAAAAACACATTAATTTAAATGTTAAGGTTCTCAATTGTCACATGTGTACATTTCACATCATTGGATTTGCTAACTTTTTTAATTAAAAAAAAAAACATAAACATTATAAAAAAAAATACACATAGATATATATTATCTTCTACATGTTACATTTTTTTAAAATTTAAATATTTTCATGTTCATTATATATAGCATCATAGTCACAAATAGAGATGTTAGTCTTTTCAATATATGTCTTTGATGCTTTGAAGTTGTTATAAATGCTTAAATGCCTTCAAGTTGTTTTATAAATTATATATCCATTTTATGTTTCTATAACTTATTAACTTTCATATTCATGTATTTTCAATGGATATCTATCGATGCGAGATGTTGAGACAAGAGTCTCCAAATATGTCTCGCAAATGCTCTAGGCTATCCAATGAAGGAGGAAGATGAACCCCTTCTTTGAATGAGACACTGAGGACGTCGGAGACCCATATCTCAGCAAGGCATGGAATCTTGGGAGGGACATCAAGTGACCAATGTAAATCTAGTTAGATGAGGAGATTATCAAATGAATCGGTGAATAGATCATCCAAACAAAGTGCTCAAAATAATGCTATGGAAGCAGATTTCTTAGATAGGTTGCACACTAATACTCCAACACCGAAGAATGTAGGGAATACATCACGACAAGAAAATATGT
>JASDQU010310070.1:30250-41777 GCA_032191745.1 Picea mariana | reverse complement strand
ATTAGAACCCTGGAATTTTCTTAAGGTATCATCCTCTTTATATTGGCTTTATGATAAAAAAAAAACTTGACTTAAATCTGCTTGGGTTCTCGTTGGATTGACTGGTTTACTTTCTCTGTTCTTTGGAAATTTAATTTGTGTAATGGGTAAAACGTTTCGTCTTGACTCTGTCGTTGCTCTGGGTGGTTGTTGTCTTGTGCCCCTTACCGAATGAGTACCCCTTGCATGGGCGACCTTGCATCCATGAGGGATTTCTAATGCTGGTAATTTTATTTTATATCTGCTTTTTAATGGAACCTTCCGCATCTTGTCGGTAAGTTCGCTGCCTTCTTAGCCATGGAACACCATGCGTGATTGGTGTGTATGCATCACACTTGTGGCTGTGAAGTAAACCTTGTTGGATAACAACCTCAGCTTCTCATGTGATGTTCGTATGGTCTCTTCCACAGTTTACCCTTCCTACATTAAACTGCGAGCACGCTAACCTCTACAACAACTCTTGAGTTAAACTCAGCCCTGACTGGTGACAACGATTTTAGATACCTGTTGAAGGCCCTTCTCTGCGTTCTACTTTCACATGCCCTTGGTTGCTGGTCGTTGGCTCTATGTATTTTCTTTAAAAGGGAAATTGAAGGCGAACCCATTTGCTGTAACTGAAACTCTGCAATTTTAATTGATGGTGATATTTAAATTTCTGAAGGGGCGCCCACAGTATGAAATGCTAAATCTTCCTAAACTAATAACCTCACAAGCTCATCGATCCTTAGGGAATTGTTTCATTCCAGTTTCTAGAATTGGCGCCCACTTGTGCACTGAAAAACCTTTTATTTTAGTTGACCTAACACGACCACCTACTGACTGGATCTCATACTGACGGTGGCGTTGGGTGGCTGCTTCAATGGCGCGTGACCTACCTCTAAGACCTCGACTAGAACGATTGAATGCGACAGACAGTAATTGCAACGCAAGGTTCCCACATTGAAGTTCGAAACCAAGGTCAGCCATCACACCTGTTAGGTTTTAAGTGATACGTTTCCTAGGAGAACAGAGACAACGTTGTCAAAATCGTTGCCCTTGCTATAGCATCACGTCCTCATGCAGCCCTGCCTAGTTTAGATTAAATTTTGAAGGTTGGGGTTAGATTCAAAACCTTATCCCTTGCAGTGAATTCCTGGATGTTAAGCTAGCACGAAGTCTTAACTGGTGGAGTACTGAGTTTCTCTACATATTTCACCCTTGGGCATTTCCAATCCGCTCCTTAACATCGCTTGAAGGGAGATCTTTCCCTGTGTCATGGCTCGGATTTAAAACCGTGGGTGAATTGGGTCATCCCCTGATGCTTTTTTTTTAGCACTGTGTTTCGTTCTTAGCGCACCTGCGCGTTGGATGGAATTACGGGTGAGGTAGGTGCATGTGCGAACGAAGGCGGGGTCTTGGGACTTGTGTTATGACGCGTGGCCCTTGGCTGTCTGCAACTAGATTCGATCACTGCATTACTCAGGAGTTGTTGATGCTCAATAGTTAACCTACGCCTGGGTTAGCATGCCTTCCGGAGAGGGATAGCTTGTTGAGGGGTAGATTATGTTGAACCTCTGTGCAAGTTTCGACGTGCATTTACGTCCTGGAGACCACTCAGCCTCTTGGTCCCATCCCATCATTAAAGTCAGGGTTGGTGTCGTTCTGTTGTGTTTCCATTTTAAGAAATGCTCTGGATTTCGGGCCAGCAAGTTTACCTTTTATTTCCAACTGTGCGAGGTGGCAAGGTATAGTCGTTGAGCCCCCTCTTGATCTTATAAGTTTTATTTAAAAAAAAAATGTTCAAGTTGACCAAAATTTCTGGTAAATTAAACCTACCCTTTTCTTTCTTATTTATTCCTCGTACAATTGTTGCATGATAATTTGTGTTACCGATGAAATGTTGGCTGGTACTTTCCGGTTCGGAAAAGCAATGGAATTTAATCACATGAATTGTAATGTTATTTAAATGAAATGTTATGGTAACATTCATTGGAAAGGTATTATGAATTATTGGAAATGCTACTGAAATTTTATTGTTTTAATAATATCAATGGGTACAGTAATAGGTAGAAGTGTTGTTACTGCATTTTATGTGGATGCTGTGATGAATTGTAATATGATGAATTGTTAAATGAAATGTGAAGGAAATGTACTCGAATGTATTGTGTTATAATGGAATGATAATGTAAGGGAATGTATTGTATCATAACATTTAGTTAAAGTGTTGTAGTGTTTTATGTTTAGTAAGGTAAATGTAAAGGTGCTCATCATTAGGGTAATGATGTCACACCTTAATTATTATGGTTAACACACAAATGCAAAGTGTTGGTGAATATTGCAATTCATGGTGATATAAAAGGTATTATGGGTATCAATTCATAATGATGCCTTTATAATTTTTTGTGATGGCACACAATTGTACTGTCCCTGAGCTAAGTCCTTTAAGATTTTATGACTTAAATAAATGGGGGATTGAGAATGATTGGAATTACCTTATGTCTCAGGTACTCGTCGGTTAATGAATTTAATGGAGTAGCTGGTCTGTATTCAATCACAGTTGAGTCATAGACAATGCCTTGTCTTAATTTTGGTTGGTCGTTGTCGGAGTTCCTTAGGTCGGGTGCCTTCCATAGAGGGCGGGGTTGCTCATTTAATTATTGTTGTGCTTGGATGTATTATTTTCTTGTGTGGTCTGCTTGTGTCGGGCGGGATGTAGACACCTCCATGTAGCCTAGTATATAAGTCTGTGTGTGTGGTTATTTTTGTGTAAAGAATCTTGTGTCGTATCAAGAGTCTCAGGCCCTTTAAAGGTAGGTTTTCCACTCTTGCAACACACCTGATGGAGATTACTAGTTTCTGCCTGAGCAGTTGGCTAGGAGCCTATCTGACCTTCTCTCTCTCCGGAGCAAAGAACTAAGATTTAACGCCCTGCTTTCCTGTGTAGAAATAGTAAAATATACTACTTGGATTCTTCCATCTGTGTTCGTACTGTACTTAACCCGTATGTCATTTAATGCTTGTAGTTACTTGTGGTGTGCCTTATGTCTTCTTCCTGTGATCATCGTGGTTGCGTTTTGTTAGTCGCCGGGTGGCCACGTGAGTCAAGTGCGTCTATTCCCTTTTACACGTGTGCACACACCTTAAACAAAAAAATATTCTTACCAGTTATTAGAGTTGTTTTCGTAACAAGGAGGTGTGTTACACCATGTACATGGACAAGGCCAAATTCGGGCCTGTCCATGTACATGGACAGACCCGAATTCATCCCTATCCATGTAAATGGATAGGTTGAATTTGTGCCTTTCCATGTCTGTAACTAGATATCATAGCTTGTTATTCCCTATGGATGTAAGTCTATGATTTTCTCTATGTTTTATGTAAATTGTTTTTTGTTTAAATTGTAAATTTTAACATGTTCAGCCAACCAAATTCGGCCTATCCATGTACATGGGCAAGGCTGAATTCGGGCCTCTCCATGTACATGGACAAGCCTAAATCGACCCTAACCATGTACATGGATAGGCCGAATTCGTGCATGTCCATGTCTGTAACTAGAGATCGTAGCTTGTGATTCACTATGGATGTAAGTCTATGATTTTATCTTTGTTTTATGTAAAAAAAAATTAGCTTAAATTATAAATTTTAACATGTTCAGCCGACCGAATTCGGCCTGTCCATGTACATGGATAGGGACGAATCTCATCTTGTCCATTTATATGGACAAGGATGAATTCAAGCATGTACATGTACATGGACAGGATGAATTTGAGCATGTCCATGTCTGTAACTATAGATCATATCTTGTGATTCACTATGGATATAAGATACACCTATTTTTGATCTGTGTTCTTTCCATAGCATGAGCTAGTTTACCATTGTTGTTTCCATCATTACTAGTGGTTACCTTTTTAGTAATACTTATAGCTATAGAATCAATGCCATTTATTTGACATTGTAGTAAGAACAGATTCAATGGTTACATATATTTGAGCTAATATATGGTATGGAATTACTAGTACTAATAGATAAACTAGTGCGATCATTGATTCCTATTAGATTAGACTATTTCTTAAGTAGGGACGAACTCGGCCATGTCTATGTACATGGACAGGGCCAAATTTGGCCTGGTCCATGTACATGGACATGCCCTGTCATATAATTTTTCAAGATTAATCTTGAGGAAGAGAACTGTCATTTAGTAATGAGATTGTCCAAGATAAATTGACCCTAAATAAAACCTGCTTGTTTATATCTTAAAATTGTTTTAGGAAATAACTTTGATTCTATTGGTTATAGCATTAGCTTGAGCCTTATTTTCTACATTGATAGTGTGTTTGGTATCCACCCACCACCTATAATTCCCTACTTTGCCCCCTCTCAAAATAGTTTGTTTTAACTTACATCACCTACTCACCCACACTGTTCACACCTAGAAATTATTTGCACATTTTAGCAATTTGGCTCCAATCTTAGGACATATTTTTATAAAACTAACAATGGATGTTAAAATTTCAATTCATGAAAAGAAGATTTGAACTCAATGACTTAACCTACAACTGAAACTTAAAATATTTTTAAATACCAATAAGACCTTCATATTTTCTAAAAATAAAACCATATAAGTATATATTAGGAGTAGAGACACATCATATATGAATTTAATATCAATCCAAGTCGTGCAGTGTAGAACTAAAAAATACTAATTCTGGAAATAAAAACAAGTTAAATTGAAATATGTAACAATGATCAAATAACTTCTCATCAACCTCAAAAGAATGATTACAACAATACAAAACAAGAGAGAAACAATCTTAGAAGGTAGGTTCTCTAAATGGGTGTCACGTTTTCTCAAGTCAACTCGTCCGATAACTAGCCACATACTCATCTCAAGAAACCAAGTGGCAGAATAAGAAAAGCAACAAATAAAGAAGATACCAAAATAGACTCTTAACTCTCCTAAACTAACACATTGTCTCTATTACGAAGGTTTCCCCACATGAGTGTCTCATTGAAGTTATATTGACATGCATCAAGTGAATGGGGGTAAAATTGACTTTTCCTCTTTAGCTAAGGCACATTTGTGCACGAGTGAGGTGCACTAGTGGAGTGGATTTTTCCCCTAATTAATGCCCCCAATTCATTATTAAATTCCATTAACTCACTAATGACTAATCACTAGTCAAACTATGAAAGCATTCTAAAAATAGATTTGCTAATCATAGATAGTCTAAAAATAGAGAGTCCCCAAAAATATGTAAAAGAAATATTCCATCAACGGTCTAAAAATAAATTCTCCTAAAACATTGGAAACCCTAATGTTTAGGAGATGAAGGAAACCATCATGGGAACAAGATCAGAGAAATAAAAAATAACACTCCCTCTCCATGAAAAACATGTTTTCCATCAAACCAAGCTTGTCTCTTAGTGTCTTTAACTTTCTCTTTGCTTGGGGCTTCGTCAAAGTATCGACCACTTGTGAGTTTATAGGAATGTAATCCATAATGAATTCTCTCCTCCATACTCTGTCTCTTAAAAAAAGATACCGAATCTGAATGTGATTTAATTGATCATGGAAGACTGGATTCTCAGAGATCTTAATGCAAATCTAATTATCACAATGAATAATAGTGGGTTGAGGTGTCCCAACGATCAACTTTGCTGCCAACTTTTGAAGCCAAATTACTTCACAACTAGATGGAGATAACAGGTTGAATAGGTAGTGGTTTTACTATAGATATTTCTAGGCATGCTTTACATGAGTACATTTTTTTATGCCTTATATCAAATACAAAATATATCTTTCATTTGTTTTTCTTGATATAGATATTTTTTCTCTTTGGAAAAAGACTGTGGATTTAAACATTTTTACTTAGAATTGAATTCTAACCATAGATCGAAAATGTAAATATACCAACTTTGATTTGGGGGAAACTTGGCCTTAGACTCGATAACTTGGAACTTCTCAATAAATTCTTCAATCTGCATGTCCCTCTAGAAAAATGCATGAGCTAGATTTCATTTGGCTCATCCGAGTTGCAATCTGCTATTTGAGTTAATGCATGTCTAGAAAATCGCTAAAATCCCCTCTAAAGTTTTTACCAATCCATATTTCTCCCAAAGTATGAGCCACCCTATCTAGATGCTAGAGTGTCACATTCAAATTATCCTCTTGGTTGTACATGTGTTACACCTTGAACATAAACTTAACTAGGCAACTTCACCACCAAAATTGTGTTATGATATCTTCATCAAAATATTGTAAGTGGGTCTCTAGGAGTTTCATGGTGTTGACAAAAATTATTTCCCAAAGGTATGTGGCCCTTTGTTCCGAAGGGTTTATCTCTACCTCTTCATCTTGAAATATTGGGTTGAGGTATAAGGATTCAAGTTTCCTATATCATTTTCCCTAATAAAAGTACTTCATTTCATTTATGAAAGATTCATCAAGCTATTCCTTAGTTACATAAGATTTGGATCTAGTCCTCAATCTTTTTTATAGTTTCTTAAAATATACTAAGAATGAAAACATAGTAAGAGTGAAAATTGGTTGAGCTCTCAAAACAAATGGCATTGGACACGTAACCAAAGGTGTATCCATTTTTTCAATTGAAATGGATTGCACCTATGAATCTAAGTAATGGAGGAAGACTCTCCAAGAGGGAAAGCCCCTATCAATTTTTAAACACGGAAACAAACCTTAATAAAACCCTAAATAAATACTTTGTACCATGATTTCACCAAAAGTTGTACCATGGGTTCACTACCTCCACACCTCCAAATTGTCATATGTCCATTTCATTGAACCCATAATTATCCTATGGTTTGGTACACTGAGGATGAGTCTCTTTATCCAAGATATATGACAAGAAGTTCACTTTGGTAGTAATCTTAAATAATTTAAATAACTCTTTAATATGAAAAACGCATTAATTTAAATGTTAAGGTTCTCAATTGTCACATGTGTACATTCCACATCATTGGATTTGATAACTTTTTTAATTTAAAAAAAAAATATAAACATTATAAAAAAAAATACACAGATATATATTATCTTCTACATGTTACATTTTTTTTAAATTTAAATATTTTCATGTTCATTATATATAGCATCATAGTCACAAATATAGATGTTAGTTTTTTCAATATATGTCTTTGATGCTTTGAAGTTGTTATAAATGCTTAAATGCCTTCAAGTTGTTTTATAAATTATATATCCATTTTATGTTTCTATAACTTATTAACTTTCACATTCATGTATTTTCAACGGATATCTATCAATGTGAGATGTTGAGAAAAGAGTCTCCAAATATGTCTCGCAAACGCTCTAGGCCATCCAATGAAGGAGGAAGATGAACCCCTTCTCTGAATGAGACACTGAGGACATCGGAAACCCATATCTCAGCAAGGCATGGAATCTTGGGAGGGGCATCAAGTGACCAAAGTAAATCTAGTCAGATGAGGAGATTATCAAATGAATCGGTGAATAGATCATCCAAACAAAGTGCTCAAAATAATGCTATAGATGCAGATTTCTTAGATAGGTTGTACACTAATACTCCAACACCGAAGAATGTAGGGAATACATCACGACAAGAAAATATGTTTGGCAATTTTTTTGTTTGTTTGTTTATTTATGTTTATGTTTTATATATATGTTTATTTATTTTTATTTTTATTTTTTTGTTTCTGTTAAATGTTGTAATTAGTTTCAAATGTGTCTTTGTGTAGATGATGGTTTTAATGCAAGAGAAGATAATGAAAGAGAGAGTGGTTATCATGAATATTTCAATATTGGTGAAGAGAGTGAAGGTGGATTTAGGGGGCGTTATGAAGAAACATAAGATTACACGCCCATGTCCACTTATCTATTAGTTGTTGGTGATGAGCTTCCTTGGGAAGGGTATACTGAAAAAATAATCATCAAACGAGGCTCAGGTGTTAAAAATAGGCTGAAAAATGATTTGAGGTGCTTAGATCTCTATCGAGAGAGTAAGCAAAGCTTGGAGATTGGTTTTCATTCATTTTAGATTTTTATAGATGGATATCAAAATATGGAGACAATGAGTGATAGTTTTATTGATTTGATCAGGAGACAAAAGTCGGAGGTGATGGGCCCTGACAAATGGGAAATAGTAAAAAGTAGAGTTTCAAAGGAATATATAATTTCTATGTTCAATTTCAAAGAGGGACCAAAGCGAAAGATGTTGAAGGTGCGATCTTTTAAGCACCCCAACATAGCAAGACATATTTATAATATAGTTTTGGAAGCATATGGGAAGTTGTCGTGGAATGATAAGGTTCCACATTACTTTGGTAGACTGTTTTATGCAGATTTTTTCATGGGCATGCACCTTGATTATACCATCCTAACATCCAGATATTATGGGGTTGGTAAATGATGAACATATGATCGGAAAGGGGCATATCGAAATGCAACATTTTAGAGGCCTCAACGACCTTTGGTATCTCGTCCAATAGGGGAATTTTCCTCACATTCAGATATGCGAGCTACATCGGATGTTGGAAAGGAGACTATCAATGCAATCGGAGAAAAATTAAGATCATTTTTTATGGTGTTGATGTTGGTTTGAACCGTCAGAGAGTTGAAGCCAATTTTCGAGCCAATTTTGTTTACAAAAAAGATGAGGAGATAGATTCCATGTCCATAGAAGATATATGGCAGTATGAAAAATTTTGTCGTAATGGTTGGAAGTAGTTAATTGAGAATGATGAACCGAACAATGGATTGGTATGTGTTATAGTTAGTAAATTTTTCATGCATTTGAGGATAGTTTTCTTGTAGTTCTACTAGATCTAGATACATATCATTGTATCTTTAGAAATAATTGAGTTGTTATCGTCATTAATTGCAGTTTGTTCATATGTTAAATGAATATCCAGTAAATAGGGGACTTGATTCATTGAGTTTAAATTTCGATGGGTTGAATCAGGTATGTGTTTAAAAATATCCACATATGAGTACTTTAGTTGTCCAATCTTCACAACTTGTTGAATAATCAACATACATGAATTTTTTTTTATTATTAATGTGAACACATTGAACTCTATTTAAATTTCTTAATTGTGTTTTTTACAGATTCATATTCTGTCTCCCACTACTTGGGCAGGTTTGTCCCAATTCTCATTGGGAGAGTTTGAAGAGGGTGGGAGTTCACATGTATCATTTCATGTTGAAAACAAATTTAGTTATATATGAAAATTGCAATGTCATTTAAATTATTAATTTAAAAGAAAAATGTCTTAAAAATATATATAATTTATTGAATCTTAGGGTATCGTGGGTAAGATCGTGACTCAACCGACCATGGGAATGCCATCCTCTTGTGTGGTTGATGATATTCAGGTTGGCACATCACATGTATTACATGTTTCAAAATTTAAAACTACAATTTAATGTGTTAAAATCATTTAATTTTAATTTTCAAATATACAAATTCGAAATGTGTTATAGGGCACTGTGGAGAAGAGAGTGCCTGAGAGTGTCCTTGAAGAGAATGTGGAGAAGAGAGTTTGGGAGCTTGGGATTGAGGAGGATGCATCCATACATGAGAATGACGTGTCTATTCATGATGATGGTTAAATGTATGTACATTGCACATTAGTGAATTTTAGTTTTTTTTTATGTTGGGCCTTTTATATATATGTGTTTAAGCTTATTTGTGTTGAATATGCCTATTTTTTTTTTTTCAAATTTTTGTTTGATGAACTTTTTAATTAAGTATTTCCTATTCATAGAATGGTTATTCAACTAGTGTCTATAAAAATTTTCAATGCTTTGATCAATCATTTTGAAATATATAGAACTCCGATATAAGTTTATCATCATCTAAAATGGTACATTCAATCTTATTTATTTTTTTTAGATCATGATCCAGACCTAATTTTGAAATCTAGCATTTGATTATATGAGAACATAATATAGATCCCACATCAGAAAGAAGGAAGATCCTAAGGAAGATCCTAAATTCACTTGGATTTAACAATATGCTAGATGTCAATCCTATTTAAGATTAGATCATGAGCATGAACTAGAACTATTCTAGATTTAAAAATATGATTACATGATATTATTCATGATCTTATTTATGTTTAAACTTTAGATCATGATGAAGAAAATTTTGAACTTGAGCATTTGATTATTTGAGAACAAACTCTATCTCACATCAGAAAAGGGGAAGATTCTAAATTTTCTTCGATTGTATTCTTTGTCTTCTTGTCCAAGAATGGCATAATATGGAGATTTGTGTTTTCTACATACAATAAAGTGAATTTTCCTTCTTGGGGTATTGTCAAACTCTTAACTAATTTCTTACTAACCACAAACCAACATTTGTAGATTTACAAATAAGCTATGTACATGCATTAAGTCACTTATGTTTAGATCATGATGAAGACATATTTCAAAGAGCATTTGATTATATATAATATGAATACATCCCATGTAGAAAGATGAATGATTTAAATGTTTTTTGAATAATCACTTAATATATGTGCATATTTGTGTTTTTTGTATGTACATGAAATATTATATGAGAACATATATTCCACCGCAGAAAGAAGAGAAAGTATTTTCTTGGAAAATTGGCTTTTAATATGGAGATTTGTGAACCTTCATAGATATAAGGATTTTCTTGGAAGAATGGATTAATATGGAGATTTTTGAGTCCTTTAATTTGAAAGGGCATTTGATTATATGAGAACATCTATTCCACTGCAGAAGAGGAGATAAATATTTTCCTAGAAGAATGGATTAATATGGATATTTGTGAACTTTCTGCATACACAACTGAATTTATTTTTAGGGTATTATCTAACTCTGAACACTAAAATTGGTTACCAAGAACACATTTTTTCTCTTTAAAAATTTGCTAGATATGATCTTACTTTGTTTAGATCTTGTTTAGATCATGTAGACAATTTTGAAAAATAATTTCGTTATAAAATAAAATTAAATATTTATGCAAAGAATGGCTTAATATGGAGAGTAACTATTTTGGAAGCTTTGGAACTTCGTGATGCAAGTTTGGTTTTAAAAAAAATGCCAAAAAAGTATAATAAAAAGAGAACAATAATCTTAGATGTGTGGAACTTCATTTGAGTATGTTATTCTTGCTCACATGGTTATGTTAATCTTGATGATCTGCTTGGGTATGTTATTCTTTCTCATTGCTTATTTAATAAAGTTAAATATCTTTAAAATATTTGCTAATAAAGTATATGCTAATATGTGTTATTAGTTTTTCTTTTTATTGTTACGCCGATGTTTATATTGTTGGTGGAAAAAGAGCACATGGATGTTTGAAGATGAAACTTCAACACTTTTGGAATTTCAATTTTGCATTAATCACAATTTGTTTTATTTATCTAAAATGATATGTGTACATTTTATTTGAAATTTGTAGATATATTTTATTTAAAATGTTTAATTTATTATTATTATTATTATTATTATTTTCACGTATGAAGAGATCTATCTCGGCGACGGCTT